>NW_020717464.1:4517-21453 GCF_900518725.1 Notechis scutatus | reverse complement strand
CTTCTCCTTCTCCTTCTCCTTCTCCTTCTTCTCCTTCTCCTCCTCCTTCTCTTTCTCCATCTCCTTCTCCTCCTTCTCCTTCTCCTTCTCCTTCTCCTTCTCTGTCTCTTTCTCCTTCTCCATCTCCATCTCCATCGCCTTCTCCATCTCCATCTCCTTGCCTTCCCCTTCCCCTTTGCCTTCTTCTTCTTTTATAACATTTTAGAGAAATGGCACTCTGATGAAACTACGTCTGATAGTCCAGGATCATCAGCCTACCTCTACCTCAATGCCAGCAACTGTGACAAGGATCTTGGAGTTCAGGCGGACAACCATTTAAATTTGAACCAACTGTGTGTAGCAGCTGCCCCAAAAGCCAATGCAGTCCTAGGCTGCATTGACAGAGAGATAGAATCAAGATCATGTGAAGTGTTAGTGCTGCTTTATAAAGCATTAGTAAGACCACATTTAGAATACGGAATCCAGTTTTGGCCACCAGAATATTAAAAAAATATATGTTGAGACTCAGGGAAAGAGTGCAGAGAAGAGCAACAAAGACGGTTAGAGGCTAAAACATACGAAGAACAGTTGCTAGAATTGGGTATGGCTAGTCGACAAAAGAAAGACTAGGGGTGGCATGAGAGTAATATGCCAGTATTTGAGGGGTTGTCAAAAAGAAGAGGGGGTCAACCTATTTTCCAAAGCACCAGAAGGCAAGACAAGAAACAATGGATGGAAACAAATCAAGGAGAGAAGCAATCTGGAACTAAGGAGAACCTTCCTTACAGGAAGAACAATTAACCAGTGGAACAGCTTGCCACCTGAAGTTGTGGGTGTTCCATCACTGGAGGCTTTCAAAATTGAAACGGGATAACCATTTGTCTGAAATGGTATAGGGTCTCCTGCTTAAGCAGGAGGTTGGACTACAAGACCTCCAAGGTCCCTTCCAGTTCTATTCTGAATGACTTTTTTTTTTATAAAGTAAGACATTTTTTTTGGAGAATTGCACTCTGGTGAAGTTATCTCTGATAGTCCAGGGCCTTTAGAAAACATTTCAGCCTATCTCCTTCCAACAAGTATCTATATTACAGAACAGCTTTCAAGTTTCTATGGAATTGAACCACGGTGGCTCAGTGGTTAGAGTGCAGTACTGCAGGCTACTTCTGCTGACTGCCAGCTGACTGCAATTTGGCAGTTCGAATCTCACCAGGCTCCAGGTTGACTCAGCCTTCCATCCTTCTGAGGTGGGTAAAATGAGGACCCAGATTATTGGGGGCAATAGGCTGACTCTGTCAATCACTTAGAGAGGGCTATAAAGCACTGTGAAGCGGTATATAGGTCTAAGTGCGATTGCTATTGCTAATGAAATAAGGCAGGAATCTCCAAAATTGGCCAATTTAAGACTTGTGGGCTTCAACTCCCAGAATTCCTCAGCCAGCCATATAGGAATTCTGGGAGTCGAAGCCCACAAGTCTTAAATTGGCCAAGTTTGGAGACCCCTGAAATAAAGAAAAGAGAGACGTGGCATTAAATATTCACCTTGGACCCTGAGGTAACTAAGATAGCTGGGAAAGAAAATGGACAATGTGTCACATGAGCTCTGCCCTTTTGGTTTATTCAATAAACCATGATTAAATCTAGCTATGACCTAATGATGTGATGTTTGTCATTAGGAGGAATCTTCCGCGCTTTGGCACCATAAATTTATGGCTGTTAATGTTACTATTTGAAACGGCAGCGATTGGTCCTCTGATGCAGGATACCAGAGGAAACCTAGAACTGAAGACGATGCTTAGATGTCAAAACAAACTCTCTGGAAAAGTGAATAAAATAGCATTTTGGTATCATTGCCCTATGAGGCTCCCAAGGACTGTGCTGAATTCAAGGGGATCTTTACCTTTCGTAAGTTGTGGGTTTCAAGATTGTCCCAAAGGATTCCACGGATACACGAAGAGGTTCATCAAAATGCTCTCACGGGGGCTTCTCAACATTTGGAAGATAGGTAGATCTTCCTTCAGATGATGGTCCTCTATGGGCTGGAAAGAGAGCTCGGTTGTTTTTCAAAAAAAAAGTCACAATGGCTACTAGTTGATTGATGCTACATGTCATCAAAGTTCTGGTTCTCTTCTGCAACCAGTTCTTTCCCTTACTTCATTTTTATCCAACCTTCATCCTTCCCCTTTTCCTTCCTCTCTTCCTTGTTCCCTTCCTTCCTTCCTCCCTTCCTCCCTTCCTTTCTTCCTCTTTGCTTTCCTTTCCTTTCTGTCTTCCAATCCCTATTTATTTCCTTCATTTCCTCCTTCCTCCCCACTTCTCTTTTTCCTGACATTTTTCCTTCCTTCCTTCCTTCCTTCCTTTCCACCTTCTGTCCCCTTTCTTCCCTTCCCTTCCATTTTTGCTTCATTCATTTCCCCTTCCCCCTCCCCTTCCCCTTCCCTTCTTCTTTTCCCTTATATTCCCCTTCTCTTCCTTCCCTTGCTTCCTTTATTCCCAACTACCCCCCCTTCTCTTCTCTTCTCTTCCCCTCCTCTCCCCTCCCATCCTTGCTTTCTTCATATCCATCTCTCCTTCCCTTCCTTTCCTTTCCTTTCCTTTCCTTTCCTTTCCTTTCCTTTCCTTTCCTTTCCTTTCCTTTCCTTTCCTTTCCTTTCCCTCTCCTCCTTACTTCCTTCATTTCCACCTTTCCTCCCCTTCCCCATACTTTCCCCCTCCCCTTCTTCTTTTCCCTTCCCCCTTTCCCTTCCCTTTCCTTCCCTATTAATTAATTTCTATCCTTCCCCCCCTCTTTCCTCTTTAGCTGTTTTTGCTAGTAAATTCAAAGAGAATTTATGCTATCCTACCTCTGCGCTCCTGTGGGATGAGAGTTGAAGAGAGCAATGGGTTTGGGCACATAGAGACCAAAGTGTTTGGTACATGGGATACTCTATTATACAGACAATTGATTTCAATCACAGCTAAATTAATATAATTAACTGTATTGTATTCAATTAACAAACATGTATTTTTAAAGCCTGAAGGAGTTGTCTGTCATTCGGTGGTTGAGAGGTGAAGTGTGGTTTCTGATATGTGCATACACAGATACACACATGAACACACACAAACAAAACACACTCAAATATATATACACACAAAGACATACGCATATACATACAAGTTGATAAACAAGCATGTCACATAGACTCATTGATGAGGTGGATAAATCTCTGGATTGGAAAATGTGAATAAGTCAAGGAAGCAAGGAATTCTTGTTCATATTTATAATACCTTCTAAATATTCTTCCATTGGAGAAGAGATTCATCTGAAATTCAGGGTTGTTTTCCTTTTAAACAGAAATTATAGTTCCCATCTGTCAGAATAAGCATTACTCCAAAGCACCTGTACAAGCTAAACTGCTATAAAAATATAATGACATAATGAACCTTCATTCAATCATTCATTCCCTCCTTCCTTCCTTCCCTCCCTCCCTTTCTTTTATCTTCTCCCTCTTTCTCCTTCCTTCCTTCTCCCTCTTTCCCCCTGCTTTCTGCCTTTCCTCCCTCCCTTCTCCCTCTTTTTCCTCCCTCCCTCCCTCTCCTTTTTATCCTCCCTCCCTTCCTTTGTTCTCTGTTTCTCCTTCCTTCCTTCCTTCCTTCCTTCCTTCCTTCCTTCCTTCCTTCCTTCCTTCCTTCCTTCCTTCCTTCCTTCCTTCTTCATCTGCATGTAGTTCTATCTGAAAGGAATAAGTGCACCCATAAACATGTTATCTTTCCTTTTGACTGGAGTAGACCTTCCAGTCTGGAAGACACTTCTTAGAAACTTCCAGTGTTGGAGGAATCATAACTTCTGGAGGGAAATTGTTCCACTGATTAATTGTTCTCACTGATAGGAAATTCCTCCTTAATTCTAGGTTGCCTCTCTCATGGCTTAGTTTTTGTTACATTCTTGTCTTGCCTTCAGGTGCTTTCGAAAATAGGTTGACCCCCTCTTCTTTGTGGCAGCCCTTAGTGGTGACATGGTAGCAGTTTTGAATATCTAACCTATTTTCCAGAACACTGGCAGGACAAGAAGCAATGGATGGAAACTAACCAAGGAAAGAAGCAACCTAGAACTAAGGAGGAAGTTCCTAATGGTGAGAACAAACAACCAGTGGAACAGATTGCCCCCAGAAGTTGTAAATGCTCCATGTTAGGAATATGAGTCACCTAACAGGTATTTGGGTTAGAAATATATAAACCAGGATAGACATTTTAATTCTGTCTCTTTAAGAGCATGCTAAAAACTGCAATTGGGTGTGGTTACTCAAACAGTCATAAGATGGAGCCAGAAACCTGGGTTGTTTTAGTCTTAGTCTGAGTCTCAGAAGAGAGTGTGTCTCAGTCTCTGTTTCCTTCTGTTGGAAAGTATTGCTGTTCCTCCATTTTTCCTAATTGACTGATATTTCTGGATTTAATGTAAGTCTGATACTGAATTTTTTTGATGCTGGACTTTGTTATTGAATTATCCCTGGATTGAAAAACTGACTGATTTACCTGTGAATGACTTTGGACTGCCTATTTTGAACTTCGCTTAAACTTTCTGGAAGTAAAAACCTACATTTACTGTACAGTGTATCTGTGTACTGTGTGTGTATTATTCAAACACTTCTCTCAAATACGTCTCCCTGTATGCGCTCATTCCCCTAACGGGGAATTACCTCAACACTCCATCACTGGAGATTTTTAAGAAGAGGTAAGAATGGACAACCATTTATCTGAAATGGTATAGGGTCTCCTGCCCTGAGCAAGGAGATGGATCTCCAAGTCATATAACCTGATGGACATCAACACCTGCTAAATCTTTAACTGACCAGGCAAAGCTTGTCAGGTGAACACAACTTGCTTTCCTCCTTCCTGTCTCCACAACCTCTTCCAGAAAGGTGATAGAAGGAAGGGAAATAATAATAATGTGTTTCCCAGAAAATACAACCTAACCCAAAAGTAAGCCCTAGCTTGACTTGACACATGCACCCAATATAAGCCCTACCCCCCAAAATAAGCCCGAATTAAGACCCTGCCCAGGCTGCATGAGGTGGGGCAAGGCCGATAGGTAAAAATTAAGCTAGGATGAGGATGGGGGTAGTGGAGCTGCCCTATTTATTAGGCTGTGCACACTCCGACACCTGCCTTGCCTTGCCGGCCTACTTCTTCTGTGGCCGCTTACCGCTGCTCAAATCGATCCAGAGCTCTGTTATCAGTTGCAGAGGCCTTTCCTAAAGGGCCTCTGATGGAAAAAAAAAAAGGAGGCAGGGGGTAACACATGCAGCCATCCGGGCCTCATTTCTCAGCCGCAGAGACTTTTCCTGAAGATCTCTGCCAGAGACACGAACAAGTTGTGACAAGCAGCTGCAAGAAGAAGTGGGCTGGCAGTGGGCTTTTGCTGGGTAAGGATGTCAGTGCTACTGCTGTGAGGTGAGTCAGTTGAAGACACCCCCCGAAAATAAGACCCAGTGCCTTTCTTGGTGGCAAATTATACATATACATGCACACACACACACACAAAGACTGGGCCTTATTTATGGGGAAACACAGTAACCCAAAGCAGAATGCCTGTCAGATTTTTCTGAAAACACATTTCTGACTATCTGATTTGCAGTAGACACCAGGGAGGGGAGTTGTGTTTGTTGTGTCTAGGCACTAACAAATGTGTGGCACTGGAGAACATTGGAAGGAGTGGCGATGCCATTCTCCAGGCGGGGTGGGCCATTGGTAGGGGAATAATTTATTTATTTTTTAAAAAAGAGTGCCAACTTTTATTGTCAAGCCCGGCTGTCACGTTGTGAAACCGCAGCCATTTGTAAGAAATATGTGACATTCTAATAGAGAGAAATTTACCCAAGGATGTGTTTGTGCCTTGAAGTGCCTTCAACGCTTCGGCTCGCGGAAACTTTTGTGTGAAGAAGGGTCTGCACTGCGGTGCCTTTCGTTTGGAGGTTCCCTCCCCCCTTGGAAAAGAGAAAGAGAACCGTATGAGTAAATAGATCAGAATAACAGAGTTGGAAGGGATCTTGGAGGTCTTCTAGTCCAACCTCCTGCTCAATACCATTTCAGACAAGTCCAGTGTCTTCTTGAAAGTTGTACTGGAGTACCCACAACTTCTGGAGGCAAGCCATCCCACTGATTAATTTGTTCTCACTGTCAGGAAATTTCTCCATAGTTCTAGGTTGCTTCTGTCCTTGATTAGTTTCCATCCGTTGCTTTTTGTCCTGGCTTCTTACCCGTGAAGATGTGATTTTGTTTTTTTTAGAATATGTGTGAAGGTAAGAAATCATTGAGGGTCCTTGTCCTGAATTCATTCATTATTGTGGACATCAGGTTGGAAAGTTCTTCGGAGTTCTGGAATTTGGTTATTGTTGTTTCCCATCCTTCCAGCCTGACTTAAAACAAAACATTAGACATGGAAGCTATTTCCTAGGTCAGAATAACAGAATAACATAGTAGGAAGGGGTCTTGGAGGTCTTCTTAGTCCAGGGGTCACCAACCTTTTGGAGCTCAGGACCACCAAACTCATAATTTTAAATCCCTGGGGACCACTAACTGGTTCTGTGGGTGTGGCCTAATTTGTGGGTGTGACTTGATGGTCATGTGACTGGCTGGGCATGGCTTGTATGTAAATATTATAAATATTTATATAAATATTTAATTTTTCATAAAAAAGAACAACTTTTACCCAAATTCAGGCAAAGCAGGCAGGCAGATTGAGTTGCTCCCAGAATCACAAATTCATACAGAAATCTATCTGTCTGCCATTGATTAGCTCAGTCTGTCACATAAAATTTGTTTGCAAGCAAACTCATAAAATTAATTCACAATACACCATGTATGTAAATATTGAATTTTTTTTATAAAAAAAGAGCAACTTTTACTTTTACCCAAAATCAGGCAAAGCAGACAGGCAGATTGAGTTGGTCACAGAATCATTCAGTGATCTATCTATCTGTCATCAGCTAGCTCAGTCTGTCACATAAAATTTGCTTGCCGTGAGTCTGCACTGAATAATAGAACCTTAGTCCTAAGGGAGGTTCGGCTGTGCTTAAAAGCAGAGCTGAAGATGTAAAGACTAGCTAGAAAGCATGAAATCCTACCATTTCCTGCTTCCTAGCTAATGTCAATCTCCCGGCACAGCAGAACAGCTGATGATCAGAAAAAGGAAAAATAGCAATTTAGCAGACAAGTTTGCTGGGTAAGGAGTGAGTGGGTGGGGAAGGTTTCTGCAGGCCATGTGGATGGCGCAGCCTCGTGTTTCTGTGCAGCCTGGATTAATTGCTTTGGTGGGGGGGGTGCTCTGGGGGTGAGATTTCTCTGCGGCCCACCAAAATTTTCTCACGGCCCACTGGTTGGCAACCGCTGCCCTATACTATTTCCGACAAATGGCTGTCCAGCCTCTTCTTGAAAATCTCCAGTGTTGGAGCAGCCACAACTTCTGGAGGCAAGTTGTTCCACTGATTCTCACTGTCAGGGAATTTCTCCTCAGGTTTAGGTTGCTTCTCTGCAGTGGTGGTATTCTATCGGTTTGGCCTGGTTCTGCCGAGCTGGTAATGGCGATGAGCAGCGGAGACTGAACCGGTTCTCTCCACCACCCTGCTGTTGGGCCCACCTGCCCACCTGGGCTCCAATACTCAACTTTATCCTCTGAATTTGAAGCACAGCTGCTTTGCACAGGACAGCAGAGTGCTGTGCAACAGCTGCTAAAGCAACCAGGAGAGTGCAGGCTTGCAGGAGATGAGTTAGAATACCTCTGCTCTATGCAAATGCCTGTGCGCCTGTGCAAAGTGCGCATTTGACATGAACGCATGCGCAAAGTGTATGCACGCATGCAAAGTACGCCCATCAAGCCACGCCCACCAAAACGGTGGTAAAAATATTTGAATCCCACCACTGCTTCTCTCCTTGTTTTTCTGGTCCAATCTTCTACTCCAACCCAGCTCTAGGTCTTCCAGCCTAACTTCCTGCTTAATGCAGAAGATCTTATACCAGGGGTGTCACACTCAAGGCCTGCTGGCTGGAATTGGCTTGTGATGTGGCTGGATCCGGTGTGCGGGGCCGCCCTGGTCTGCTTGCGTTGCTTCGGCCCAGTCTACTTGCGTCATTTTGGCCCAGTCTACCCAATGCAGAGAGGAAAGATAAGGCCAGCGAAGCTTCAGCCAAGTCTATCTGGTGCGAAGAGGAAAGCCAGCAAAGCTTTGGTCCAGTCTACTCAATGCAGAGAGGAAAGATCAGGTCAATGTAGCTTCGGCCCAGTCTACCCAATTAGGCCAGTGTGGCTTTGGCCTAGTCTACTCAATGCAAAGAGGAAACATGCTGTTATGAACTAATAAAAACTATTTAATAGCTTGTCAACCTTACAAGAAAGCAGACTCGTAATCCTGCACCTTTGATTGGCCCATGAATAGCGAGCAGGGATTGGTCCTTACGGAGCAGCCTGATTGGCTATTAGTTGAACATCTCTCATTGGGTACAAATTAAACGTTTGCACGCAAATCATTGGTTAACGGGTCAGCAGCCAGCTCTATAAAAGAGCTGCTGCTGCCCAGGGTTTTAGCTCTGTTCTTGATCGTTAATAAAGAGTTGAAGTTCACTAGTTCTCTGCCTCGTCTCCGTTCCTTGCGCCCATGCTCAGAACATAACACTGGCGATGAGGATGGGATGCGGAGACAACAGAGCTGACTGAACACTACAGAGCGCCAAACAGAGCACGTGGCTGAAGGCGCACCAACAACGGCAATATGGCCAGTGGTGCTATACCACCCACTCCATTTGACCCAGCAAACGAAGACTGGGACTCGTATATGGATCGGTTCCAGATGTTTCTGGAGACCAATAACTTAAAGGACGCTACGACCGGCAAGAAGCGAGCAATATTCCTGACCCATTGCGGGCCTGCCGTATTTAAGATGGCGAAATCACTTGCAAAACCGGCTGAGGTGAAAACGATGGATTGGGACACCCTCACGCCCCTTCTACGGGTCCACTATGCACCCGCAGTGCCAACACTTGTCCGTAGGCACGAGTTTTACCAGAGGGACCAACGGAAAAGCGAAAGTCTTTCAGACTTCATCACTGACCTCTGGAACTTGGGTGGCCTCTGTGGGTTTTCCAACCTCGAAGAAGCCTTGCGAGACCGCATAGTTCTGGATTTAGATGACCACACGGAGCAGAGCAAGATCATGGCCAAAGGGGACATTGATCTTGCCGATGCCATCGCAGATGCTACCGCAGCAGAAGCAACCAGGAAGTCGGCCGCTCGAATGCGCCGCACCAACGCACCGCTCCGTCAACTCGCAAATGATACCTCGCCTCGCACCGAGAGGCACTCAACAACGGCGCACCATGAGGACCTGGAATCCCCATCAGAAAGTGATGAGGAAGAGGTAAACCGACTCCGGTCCGAACGAGACCAACAAAACCAATGATTCCCGCGACAATGCACGGGTTGTGGGGCAAACAACTCACGATCCGATTGCAAATTCCTCGACGCGCTCTGCCGTTCCTGTGGAAAAAGAGGCCACATCGCAAAGGTCTGTAGAAGCAAGCGAGGATCCAGCCCAAAGTGCAGGGAGAATAACTGCAGCCAGTCTTCAGGATATCCTCCTGCGAATCGAAATCGCCAGAACCACCAATGGAACGACCACTCCTACAGAAACAAAGCACCTGCCACTTCAACGAGACGAGAAGAGGCACACCAAACCATTACCATCGGTCACGCTACATCCTTAGATGCAAGAAAGATCCGAGTGAAGGTCGCCATCGAGAACCAACCTTGTGTGATGGAAGTCAACTCGGGGTTGTCTCTCTCGATGGTTTCCTGGAAGACCCTCAAACAATTAATCCCAGCCATCCGTCGTCAGGACCTCAGCCCCCAAAGGATCATACTCAAGGATTACCAGGGCAACAGAATCCCGGTCGTCGGTTCCAGCCAAGTCCAAGTCTCCTTCAAAAATCGTATCGCATCACTACCACTGACTGTCGTTGACCGTGACCGGCCTAGCTTATTAGGCCTACAATGGTTCGCCCCGCTCAGGATCGAGGTAGCCGGCGTCCACCGAGCCGAGAGCAACGATTGGGAGAAGTCTCTCGTCCAAGAATTCCAGGACGTTTTTTCAGAAGAGCTAGGCAAGTACAAGGGGACCCCAATATCGTTTAACCTTAATCCTGAAGTAGCTCCCATCCGCCTTAAGCCTCGTCGGGTGCCTTTTGCACTAAAACCAAAGATTGATGAGCAGCTCGATAAATTAATAGCCCAGGGTGTTTTAGAACCAACCGACCCCGCCCGTTGGGAAACCCCAATTGTAACACCCATTAAACCAGATGGATCGTTAAGAATTTGTGGGGATTATCGGGCCACTTTGAACCACGCACTTCAGCAAAGTGCTTACCCGGTACCGGTGGTTCAACACCTTCTCCACTCCCTGGGTGGTGGGAAGATATTCGCTAAATTGGATTTAGCACAAGTGTACCAACAGTTGCCCGTAGATGTGGAAACTGCGGAAGCACAAACTATCGTTACGCATAGAGGCACTTTTAAGTGCAATAGACTTCAATTTGGAGTGAGCGTAGCTCCGGGAATTTTTCAAAGTTTAATGGAGAGACTGTTACAAGGCATAAAAGGGGTCGTGCCATATTTTGATGATGTTTTAATCGCCGCCCCTAATAGAGACATCTTAGAAAAGCGTCTCAGAATGGTTCTACGGAAATTTAAAGACGCCGGCCTGAAGGTTAAAAAAAAAAAATGTCAACTGTGTACTGAGAGGGTGGAGTTCCTTGGATACCTTCTCAATAGTCAAGGAATCCATCCCACTGATAACAAGCTAAAAGCAATTAAAAATGCCCCAACGCCTAAAAATAGAACAGACCTCCAAGCCTTCCTGGGGCTCATTAACTTTTACATTTTCTTGCCCCAGAAGGCGACCGTAGCAGAGCCCCTACACAGACTTCTCGATAAAAGAGCACCCTGGGTCTGGGGACATCGAGAGGAACGCGCCTTCCAACAAGTGAAAGACTTACTAACCTCCAACGCTGTATTGATGCAGTACAACGAGACTTTACCCTTAACTATTACATGCGACGCTTCACCGTTTGGAGTGGGAGCAATCTTAAGCCATGTACTACCAAACGGAAACGAAGCACCTATTGCGTTTTTCTCATGAACATTATCAAGGGCTGAAAGGAACTATAGCCAACTCGATAAACTGGCCCTTGCTGTTGTATCTGCTGTGAAGCGCTTTCACGAATACGTGTATCGACGAGCATTTACGATAATCACGGATCACAAACCATTGCTTGGTATTATAGCGGGAGACAAGCCAACCCCCTATATATTATCACCAAGAATGACTCGTTGGTCTGAGTTCCTAGCTGCCTACAATTATCTGTTGCAACATCGCCCGGGGAAAGCCATTCCCCACACTGATGCTTTAAGACGTTCCCCACTTCCGGAAACCATCAACGACCCAGCTCCAACCCTCACAACGCTCCAAATCGAAACGCTGCACTCGCCGCCACTAACAGCGAGAGACATCTCGATCGAGACAAAACGAGATCCTATCCTGGCACAAGTTCTCAGCTGGGTCGAATGAGGATGGCCAGCCGACCAACTCCACGACGATTTCGCGCCATTCAAGAATCGGCAGACAGAACTTTTCTCCCAGAGAGGCTGCGTTCTCTGGGGGGATAGAGTCGTCGTCCCAGAGAGGCTACAACAGACTGTTCTAAAAGTATTGCACGATGGACATCCGGGCATCGTGCGCATGAAGGCGCTCGCACGAAGCTACGCGTGGTGGCCGGGCATCGATAAGCAGATCGCAGCCTTGGTAACCACGTGCCGGAAGTGCCAAGATGTTAGCAACGCCCCACCTAAAGCGACGCCAACCGAGTGGGAAACCCCTCGGGGCCCGTGGTCCCGCATCCACGTTGATTTTGCGGGACCCACCAAAGGACACACGTTTTTATTAACAGTTGACGCCTATTCAAACTGGCTAGAAATCCAGAAGATGAAGACAACCACAACGGAGTCAGTCATTAACAAACTGAATAAATTATTCGCAACGCATGGGTTACCAGACGTTTTAGTTTCTGATAATGGGCCCCAGTTCACTGCCCTGGCATTTGAACAGTACCTAGCGGACTGGGGCATCCGCCATGCGCTAACCTCGCCGGCGCACCCTGCGGCCAATGGAAGGGCGGAGCGAATGGTACAATTCATCAAAAAAACCCTACATAAAATGGACTATGGGGACATCGACGACAAGCTCAACCGAATACTCCTGCTTAAACACATCACCCCACACAGCATCACGAATAAGACGCCTGCCGAACTGCTAATGGGGCGGAGACTTCGCTCCCACCTCGACCGTCTACATCCTTCTTATTCACCAGAAAAACCTTTCGGATCTAGCGGGAAGTGCCGCGAATTCAAGGTAGGCGACTTGGTGTTTGCTAAAAACTTTTCTGGCGACCCATTATGGGTCCCTGCAACCATTACCCAACCCACCGGCCCCAGATCCTACCGCCTACAGACTAATGACGGGAGAGCATGGAAACGCCATATAGATCAGCTTCGATCCAGATTGCCACCCACCTCCCGTGACTCCCCTAATTCGCAAACTAAGGGGGGAGGGGATATCGAGGAGGCTGAAAACGAAATAGATGACGACGTAATCAAGGGGACCCAGTAACCCAACCAAAGAAACGTGCAACCTGAAGAAGAATCAGGAAGCGGGGTGGCATCACCGCGGGGAAATAGCACGAGGGAGGCAAGCCCACGGGACCCAGAAGTAAGCCTAGGAGACTGGGATAACAACAACGATAGCCGCGCCGAGTCCTCCCACACAGAAACGGAACTAGCCGTACCAGAAAAACTTGAAAGCGCTCCACTGGAATCGGACTGCAGACAAAGCAGCGAAAATCAAACAGCGAAGTGAGTGGAGAAACAGTGGAGCAGCGAAAATCAAACAGGCAGGTGAAACGACCTGCATATGTACGCGAGTATGTTACCGCATCCCTCAAATGGAACCTAGGGGCAAGGGGTGTTATGAACTAATAAAAACTATTTAATAGCTTGTCAACCTTACAAGAAAGCAGGCTCGTAATCCTGCACCTTTGATTGGCCCATGAATAGCGAGCAGGGATTGGTCCTTACGGAGCAGCCTTGTTAGGTATAACATTGATACCAAATATGGTTTGGGTGAATAAATATATAAAACTTAGATATCATGGTTTAAGTGCTTATCACTTTAAGCACAATGCAGCAGGCAATTAGCCGATTAAGGGTGCGGTTAGAAGTTACAATATAAGGAAGCATTAGAAGCTGGAAAGCTTACTGGCTGTTACTGTCTGTATCTGTAACTGTGTGCTGCTGCGACTAACTGTGATTACTGACTGTGAGTGCCTGTGACTGAACTGTTATTGTTTGCTACTGTTTGCTGAATATCCAGCGTTTGTTTCTCTGGAGAGTGAAACCGGAGGAGGAGAAGATATCTTTATCGGCTGATAAAGATATTGCAAGGACTCTTAACTTGGACTATACTAGTGAGTCTTACTGGATGGAAATACTGTGAATGACTTAATGGACTGAATGACAATGCTTAAACTCTAACTGGATTAAAAACTATTTAAACTACAAACAGTGTTTGTGTTCAGTGTGTGTATACTCTGGGGCCCTTCCGCTCTCCTTTGGTTGCCTGGCTTGACTACTGCTGCAATACTCTTCTAGGGGTTAATCCTCAAACCCTAACAAGCCTGATTGGCTATTAGTTGAACATCTCTCATTGGGTACAAATTAAACGTTTGCATGCAAATCATTGGTTAACGGGTCAGCAGCCAGCTCTATAAAAGAGCTGCTGCTGCCCAGGGTTTTAGCTCTGTTCTTAGAGTTCACTAAGAACTCTAAGAAGTTCACTAAGAAGAGTTGAAGTTCACTAGTTCTCTGCCTCGTCTCCGTTCCTTGCGCCCATGCTCAGAACATAACACATGCCAGCTGTTTGGGGAGTGTGTCAAGCTGGCCATGCCCACCTAGTCAGCTACACCCACCCACCCAGTCAGCCATGCCCCCTGGTCCCCCGAGGTCAACCACAGGCCTGATGGTGGTCCTCAATTAAATTGAGTTTGACACCCCGTCTTATACCATCTCAGTCTTGTTCTCCTCTTGGGTGATATGGACACTAAATGGATGTCCTCTTCCCTTTGATAGCCCTTCAAGCTATCTCCCCTAAGCCTCCTTTTCATTAGGCTAAGCATACATAGGTCCCCAAACTTGGCAACTTTAAGATTTGTGGACTTCAACTCCCAGAATTCTCATTGCTGGCTGGAGAATTCTGGGAGTTGAAGTCTACAAGTCTTAAAGTTGCCAAGCTTGGAGACCTCTGCCTTAGCCATTCATCTTATGGTTTAGCCTGCAGACTGCTTATCATCTTAGCTGGTCTTCTTTGCACTCTTTCAGAATTGAATCAGACAACACCAGATTCTTCTCCAACAATGGAGGTTTTTAAGAAGAGATCAGACAACCATTTGTCTGAAATGTTATTGGGTTTCCTGCCTGAACAGGGGGTTGGACTAGAAGACCTCAAAACTCCCTTCCAACTCTGCTATACTGTCATTCCATCTAATCCTTAAAAAGATAGTCCATGGATTTCAACAATCCTATTTCCCAGTTATTTTGGAAACAGCCAACTTAGAAATAAGGTGTGTCAATTAACTGGTGCAAAATATTTCATTTTCTCAATAGAAGATATCTGATAACATTTATTTATTTTTAAAAAAAGATGAATATTCCAGCTTTCAAATTGGGAAGAAAGGCTGGAATGATTTGGCAACTCGGTTTCAAGATGGAATAAGAAAGGTTGTCTTTTAAATTCAAGGCCTGATTCCAAACTTCTACCTTTATATACTTAATTTAATATAGATTTATTCTGGAGAGATTGTAGGCGATGTTCTCTGCACACAATTTGCAATTAACTTCTCGTATTTATTTCTGCAAATATGACATTGTGATCGCAGGACGGCGTGTTGGTTGATATTGAGTGTTGGTCAAAGGACAGAGATTGAGCTGGGCTAAATGGATATATAAGTGCAGTCACACACATTGACAAATGTTGATCCATAAGATTTGATTGTTTATCCCAGCAGATCTCCCTGGTGTGAACAGAGAGGCAATACTTGAGGACATTCTATTCTCTGGGAGCTAAAGTTTTAATGCTGGCATGGACAAGAAGGATTGTATGAACAACTAGCTCAATATCTGTGCTTTGCTACAAAACTGTGTTTGGGCTTAGTTTTTGGGGAGTAAAATAAGGGGGTGGGGGAATTCTGCTTCTTCCTACTAGCATCCATTGGTATTCATCTGGCTAGCGTCCTGTCAGAGACGTATGAGAGAGTTGAGGGCTGTTTGGAAACTGAAGCAGTATTTGCTGTGTGAGCAAGAAGGAGACAGCAAGGAGCCTGGGTGTGGCTTAGTTCAACTGTTCTGTACTAAAGCTGCTGTCAGGATTCCAGCAATCACTCTAACTAAATCATGATTCTCGAGCCAAAAAATGTGAAAGGATTTGTTAGAGGAGACATACAGGGCATTGGGCCGAAGTCCTTACCAACTCACTACTCTGAAGGGGGTTAATCCGGTGCTACTGTGAACAGCATTATTGTATGCAACCGCTGCGAAAGGCAGGAGGTCTGCCCAATTAGACTGCTGATAATTCACATAGCACCTCAGATACTGCTCTACCATGGCGTTCAATCTCTCTGCTCCCCCATTGGTCCTTGGATGAAAGGCCGAACTAAGATCCTGGGATGACCCAATAGACCATAGGAATTCCCTCCAGAACTTAGCCATGAACTGGACACCTCTGTCTGAGATAAGAGATGACAGATGATCAGAGTTGGAAGGAACCTTATAGGTCATCTAATCCAACCCCGCCCCAAACGAGAGACCCTACACCATTTCTGACAAATGGCAGTCCAATCTCTTCTTGAAAGTCTCAGGTGATGATGCTCCCACAACTTCTGAGGGCAACTTCTGTTCCATTGGTTGATGGTTCTCACGGTCAGAAAGTTTCTCCTTATTTCCAGGTTAAATCTCTCCTTGTTCAGTTTCCATCCATTATTTCTTGTCTGGCCTTTGAGTGCATGCTTTCAAACTGCTAGAGCGGGCAGGAGCTGGAGAGAGGATGGGAGCTTACCCCGTCATGCGGCGCTCGGGTCTCGAACTTGGGCTGCTGGTTTTCCAGCTGACAAGCCCAGGGTCTTAACCGCTTGAGCCACCGTGCTGCTCTGGTGCATTTGAAGCGTGTTTCTTATCATGGGGAGACACACATAGGGATATTTTTGGTCGGGATCCATTCTGAGTAAATAGACGCTTAATCAGTTTTAAAAAAAAAACTAAAATAAAATCTGGTTCAAAATGGCTTGGGTGAAGACAGTCCTCCCATGATGAAGTCTGATCATTACTCCAAATGTTAACTTTGATATTAAATGGCTGTTTATAAACTCATTAGCCAGCATCTGAGCACTCCAATTTGTTTATTCTTTCTCTTAGGGGAAAAAAAGGGGCCGCTAATCATTGAGATCAGCAAAGGCTGGGAAAGGAGGACTTGGTTGATACGTTTGAAGCTATTTACTGTAATCAGAAGAGCAACACCACCCTCCAAATCATCAGAAGTTCTTTTAAGAAATATTTATTATGCCTGCTAGACTAAAGCAAGCAACGCCAAGCGGAAAGGAAGGAAAGGAAAGGAAGGAAGGAAGGAAAGTGAGAAAGGAAGGAGGGATGGAAGGAAGGGCAAGAGGGAAGGAGAGAAGGAAGGGAGGAAAGAAGGGAGGGAGGGAGGAAAAAAGAGGAAAGAAAAAAGAAAGGATAGTGCCAACTTAGAATAGATAGATAGATAAATAGGTAAATAGATAGATAGATAGATAGATAGATAGATAGATAGATAGATAGATAGATAGATAGATA
>NW_020717463.1:27773-66202 GCF_900518725.1 Notechis scutatus | reverse complement strand
TGGTGGAGCTGGCAGCAGAGTCAGACAGCAGTGAGGAGGTTGGGAGGAACCTGGGCCAGTCCTGGAGGCTGAGGAAGGCTTGGACAAGGGCTCTGCGTCAGAGGCAGAGATGGGGACGGGGCAGGCTGGCAGTCATCAGCTGCCTTTAGGCTGGGGCAGCAGTGAGGCGGGGGAAATTTTGCCAAAAGGAAGGCACAATTAAGAACTCAGGGTCGACGTGGGAGTAAGGCCACAGGTGGACAGTGAATGCCCCCCCTCATGGGGATTAAAAGAGAAGCAAAAGGGGAGGGGGCTTTTGTAGGAAACAACTCGTTCAGTCGTTCGTTCGTTCCAGCCTCGTGAAGTTTCGTCCGTTATAACCCAGCCCTTCCTTGTCAGCACTGAGTGTGGAGTTTTACTGGGCAGCGTTCCAGGATTGATAAAGGTCTGAGCTCATCAGTATCCCTTCACAAGACTGTTTGCCAAGCCGTTGGCTGACTGTGAATGACATAAGTTCACATTAATGTAATAAAAGAGGTTTTCGCTGGGACTCAGGATTGGCTTAGTGTTTTTGGGGGAGGCCTAGGACAGAAGAAGCTGAATGTGCTTTGTTGTTTGTTGCAGGCTACGCTAATGAAGTGGGAGAATCTTTTAGGGCTTTGGTGCCCGTCTTTGTGGTCTGGGCCAGTTATGGCGTGGCCACGGCCTACGTGACAGCAGATGCGGTCGACAAGGGTAAAAAAGCCATGGCAGCTGTAAGTATGAAGGTTGGAGGGTCACATCCTTGGGACAGGTTTCCTCGTGCAGGAAAATCGTGTTTTTTCCAACCTCGACGAGTTTTTAAGATCCGTGGACTTCAACTCCCAGAATCCCCCAGCCGCAGAGGTGGTGTTCAGCCGGTTCTGAACGGTTCTACAGAACCGGTTGTGGAAATTTTGAGTAGTTTGGAGAACCGGCCAATCCCGCCTCTGACTGGCCCCGCCAACCCCATCTCTTCTCTGCCTCCCATCGAGTCCCAGCTGATCGGCTGGGTCTTCTTTGGTTGCCCTGCACAGGAGAACGGAGCTGGAAAGCAGGTTTAGTGGGGTGGAGGGAATGAGGATTTTGCAGTATCCTTCCCCTGCCACGCCCACCAAGCCACGCCCACAGAACCAGTAGTAAAAACAATGTGAATCCCACCACTGCCCAGCTGGCGTGTGAGAGACCACCGTGGAAGGAGACTACGGTGATTTGTTCAGTAAGGAGAAATAAGGAATAACTCTCTAAATCTTCCTTTTTGACCAGGTAAACCCCCAGGAGGAAGGGGGGGCCATGCAGGCGGCCGTGGCGATGGTGGACACGTTCATCTGGCAAGGCTTAGCCTCGGTGGCCATCCCCGGATTCACCATCAACCGCATCTGCGCAGGGTCCCTCTACCTCATGGGCAGCTTGACCCGCTGGCCACTCCCGGTTAGGAAATGGACAACGACGGCCGTTGGGCTTACGGCCATCCCTTTCATCATTAAGCCTATTGACAGGTATGGGCTGGGCCAGCCTCTTGGTGAAGGGGAGCAGAGCTGTTCTGACGCGGCTCCCCAAACACGACAAACCCTCTGAAGTGAACTCAAAAGATTCCTTCATTTAGCCCCAGCAAAAAGTTTCTCACTGCAGGCTAACAAGTCTGTCTGGCAGGGGAGGTGAATAGTCGATGAATACTCCTCTCTCTCTCTCTCCCTCTCTCCCTCCCTCCCTCCCTCTCTCTCTCACTCACATACACACACACACATCACTCTTTATTTTATTCCTTCCTTTTTTCCCTCTCCCTATCTTACTCATCACTTTTTTCTCCTTTCTTTCTTTCCTTTCTTTCCTTTCTTTCCTTTCTTTCTTTCTTTCTTTCTTTCTTTTTTTCTTTCTTTCTTTCTTTCTTTCTTTCTTTCTTTCTTTTTTCTTTTTCTTCTTTCTTCCTTCTTTTATTTCTCTTTTTCTTTCTCTCCCTCTCCCTCTCTCTCTCTCTCTCTCTCACACACACACACACATCACTCTTTATTTTATTCCTTCCTTTTTTCCCTCTCCCTATCTTT
This sequence comes from Notechis scutatus, assembly GCF_900518725.1. The sequence goes on along the minus strand of NW_020717463.1, from coordinate 64,160 downwards.
CTCATCACTTTTTTCTCCTTTCTTTCTTTCTTTCTTTCTTTCTTTCTTTCTTTCTTTCTTTCTTTCTTTCTTTCTCTTTCTTTCTTTTTCTTTCTTTCTTTCTTTCCTTTCTTTTCTTTCTTTCTTTCTTCTTTCTTCCTTCTTTTATTTCTCTTTTTCTTTCTCTCTCCCTCTCCCTCTCCCTCTCTCTCTCTCTCACACACACACACACACATCACTCTTTATTTTATTCCTTCCTTTTTTCCCTCCCTATCTTTCTCATCACTTTTTTCCCCTCTTTCTTTTTCTTTTTCTTTCTCTTTCTTTCTTTCTCTTTCCTTTCTTCCTTTTATTTCTCTTTTTCTTTCTCTCTCTCTCTCCCTCCCTCCGTCCCTCCCTCCCTCCACTTGGCTGTTATACAGGTCCGTGGATTTCTTAATGGATTCCAGCCTTCGCAAACTTTACAAAAGCAACAAGAAGCCGCCTCCACTTTGAGATGCCGAGTCCGGTGTTTTTATATATGTGTATGTAAATTATATACATATCACTACCTCTCACTCCAGGGTCTAGGATCTATTTTGAAATTGGTTCAATGTGGATCAGGGTAGCAGATCTGTTCGATTGGGTTTTGGGGAAGGGGAGAATCAAGAAAAGGATGAGATTTTCCTTCAAAGTGTGTTCGGGTGCTGGGGAGCAAAATGAAGAGCTGGACTGGATTGATTTTAGCTCGATCTTCAGATCTTGTTTCAAGAAATGGATCTTATTTAATCAAACCGCTTATTATTATTATTGTAAGTCTTTACTTTTTTTTTTTAATGTAAGACACCCAAATTGATCTGGAGCTGGGTGACCTTTCAATTCTATTAAATAAGTGTATAGTAAGTAGCAAGGATGAGCAAGAAAGAAGCACACTGTTTTCTCCTACACTGTGAAATCCACTGAGGAATTGTACTAGTTAATTAGCTAATGATTTAATTGCACTGAAATTTGCAACAGTTGGGAGTTGATTCAGGTCCACTGGTTTCTCACCAACCTCGCTGTAGTTTTTCCTCTTTTAGCCGTCTTAAAAATAAAGGGAAAACAAACCGACGTTGGCTCTTGGCTGCATTACATCCTAGCACCATAGCGCAGAATTGCAGATTTCTGTCATGCGCAAGTCGTCCTTGACTTAACAACCAATATTTCTGCTGCTATTTTGGGAGTTTTGCCCCCATTTTACCACATATTGTTTTTTTTGCAACCCTTGTCCAAGAATTGTTCCAGTAACCCGGTTGTTAAGTGAAACTGGCTTCCTCGTCGAATTTGCTCGTCCGAAGGTTGCCAAAGGAGATCATGTGAACTTGGCACAGCGACAGTCATAAGTATGAACCGTTTGCCAAGCGTCTTGAATTTGGATCACGTGATTCTGGAGATGTTACAACAGTGGTTGTGTGAACCACTGTCATAAATCACATTTTCCAGTGCCTCTGCAACTTCGTACAATCACTGAATGGACTGTTGTAAGTTGGGTATTACACCGAACAGTTGTAAGTTCTGTATAATAGAGAAAAGGAAAGGCTCACCCTCCCACCCACCCCCCGAGTTAAAATGTCTTTTCCATCCACATTATAAGCCCCTCCAGCCATTCCCCCCCAAAAAATGTTAAGGGAAAACATGTCAACCCGGCTAGCGCCGAGCCTTCCCTGGAAGAACCGAGCCGACAAAACCCTACTTTACAGATTGCAGTATATTGATTTATATCGCAGTAGATTGAATAAACTACAGTTCACCCGAGATGTTCAGCACAAAGAAACAAACAAACAAAAAGGGTGTGTGTGTGTGTTTAATCTGCTAGATTGTGGTTGAATGTGTTGCAGGAAAAGTGACGCAGGAGCCATTAAGACTCCGGGGAATGTATTGACTAGCGTGATTTTGGCTGGTGCTTTTTAATCCTCACCTCCACCGTTTGGTTATTCTTTCTGGGGGGTCTCGCTGTTGTGCTTGCAGGAATCCACGCTGGATTCCTTCTCCATCTCTTCGGGCTCTAGGCAAGCGCCCACCATCGTCTGTAGCTCTGTGTGGAAAGGCTGCTCCTTGTGGTCCCTCAGCCACCTGGGCCTGGCCACCACGCCGTAATAGCGCAGCACGGCCATGACCAAAGCTATGAGGACCCCGACAAAGAAGGCCGCCAAGATGCAGCTGCAGACAAAGGCCACGCTCACCAGTAACATCCTCTTCATGGTCTGGCACTTCCCTGCGGAAGAGAAGAAGGGAGAGGTTCGTCCACGGGCTTCTTGGGTCATCCTTCTCCAGCTCGGACCTCGCCTGGGGTGTGGACTGCGATTCCCAGAATCCTTACCGGAATTGGGATGAGGGATTCCGGGAGTTTGAAGGCCAAACATCTGGAAAATGGTCAAAACTCCACCCTGCCCCATAAGTGACTAACAAGTAAGGATCCGGAAAAATGCCAACCTTCCAGCCAGGAAACGTCTTGCTTGTGGACTTTGAGTGGGCCAAGGAGTTCTCTGCGTGATATCCCTTCACCTAGAAACCCTGAATGGGAGAAAGCACCCCACGCTTAGTGGCGGAAAGGGGAAACCAAGGAAAACACAGCAGCAAATATTCGCCCAAATTTCTGTAGGAACTCAAGGTGCATCTGAGCTTCAAGGGGAAGCAATTTGGAGTCTTCAGAAGGTTCTGAAGCCACTCTAGGCTGAGCTGTGGAGCCCGCTCTATGGCTTAACCACCTTTGGCCATCCAGGTTGTTGTTTTTATTTTTCCTTCAATTCAATTATGTCCGATTCCTGGAGATGTCTCCCTGTTGTTTTCTTGGCAAGGTTTTTCAGAAGCAACTTGCCATTTCCTCCTTCTTGGATGATGTTTTTCAACCGTGAGCACTTTAAGATGTGTGGACTTCAACTTCCAGAATTCCCTGGCCTAGCCAGCATAGCTGGCTGGGGGATTCTGGGAGTTGGAAGTCCACACATCTTAAAGCACTCAAGTTTGAGAAACATTGTTTTCTAGGGCTGAAAGGAAGTGACCGGCCCAGAATCACCTAGCTGACTTTATGCTCAAGGCAGGACTAGAACTCACAGTCTCCCAGTATCTAGCCGGATACCTTTAAGCATTATACCAAACTGGCTCTTAACTAGATCCAAATATAAGGACTTCTTCAACAGCAAAAGTGATAGAAGAGGAAGAGGAGGAAGAGGGAAGAAGAGGAGGAGGAGGAAGAAGAAGAAGGAAGGAAGAAGGGGAAAAGAAGGGAGGAAGGAGAAAAAAGCAGAAGAAAGGAGGAAGAAGAAAGGAAGGGAGAAGGAGGAGAAGAAGGAGAAAAAGAGGAGGAGGAGAGGAGGGAGTAGGGGAGGAGAAGAAGAAGAAGAAAAGCATGGTTTATAAACGATAGGCATGACGTTCACACCACACACAAAATTCAGAACATGGAAATCACAGTGGGTGATTTTTCACGTTGGGTGGAACTTGTTGCCATTTGGCTTAAAAATAATAAAATACAGAAGACCAGCAGGTACCTTTGAGATTCCCACGAGGAGCGGGTTCCTGGTGGCAGTAGCTGTCACAACAGTTGCAGATTGATGACTTGGAGAGTTCGTCCAGATTCTTCCACCTTTTGAAAATAATCCAAAAGCAACTCTTACTATTTCTAAGGCTGTTGTCAAGGAACCGCATAGACAGAACATCCTTAGGAAACATTCATCCTCTGAATCATAACGCAATCCCAACCTTTGGGGCCTTCCTGAAGGTGATGACTTTGTATCAGAGGTAGAATTCAGCCGGTTGTTACCGGTTCTAGAGAACCGGTAGCAAAAATTTTGAGTTGTTCAGAGAACCAGCCAATACCGCCTCTAACTGGCCCCGTCAACCCCATCTATTCTCTGCCTCCCATTGAGTCGCAGCTGATCGGCTAGGTCTTCTTTGGTTGCCCTGCCCAGGAGAAGGGAGCTGGAAAGCAGGTTAGTGGGGAGGGAAGGGGGATTTTACAGTATATCCTTCCCCTGCCATGCCCACCAAGCCACGCCCACAGAACCAGTAGTAAAAAAATTTGAATCCCACCACTGCCTTGTATGTACAGGTAGTCCTCCAACTTACGACCAACACCGATTCCACAGTTTCTAGTTGTTGAATGAGTTTCCCCCCCTGTTTTACAACCTTTTTTGCTGCAGTGGTTAAGTGAAGCCCTGCAGGTATTAAATTAGTTGCACCTATCCTTCCATCCCCCTCCCACCATCAGAATTGATGAAGCTTCTTGGATGAGAAGTGAAATTATTTCTTTCTTCTTCCTTCCTTCTTCTTCCTTCCTTCTCCTTCCTTCTCCTTCCTTCCTTCTCCTTCCTTCCTTCCTTCCTTCCTTTCTCCTCCTTTCTCCTCCTTTCTCCTCCCTTCTTCCTTCCTTCTCCTTCCTTCTCCTTTCTTCTCCTTTCTTCTCCTTCCTTCTTCTCCTTCCTCCTCCTCCTCCTCAAGGAAAAAAAGTTGCTTTTTGAAGTGAGAGAGAGGAAAAAAGCACTTTTGAGACAGCTATGACCTGGATGATTGAGAATCTCCGCGGACTGATTTTGAAAGCTAAACTTGATCGCTACTCAGAGGAGAAACTCCAGACCATTTCTGGGCTGTTGGCCAGACTGGAGGGGGGGGGAAAGCAGACATCTTGGAAAGAAAAAAAAAACCAGTGGCAAGGAACTTCCATGTTATTGCTACGAAAACTTCATCCACGGGGCTGCCATGTTCTCCGGTGCCCAGTTGATCAAGAGTCGTTACCTTTTCCTGCAGCTGCCCTTGGTTGGGTCAGAAATGGAAGGTCAAGAGATGCTCAGGGTTGGGAGCTCACCTGGAGGAGGTGCTGTCAAAGATGCACATCTTCTTCCCAGGGGTTGTAGGAAGCTTCTGGCTCCAAGCTGTGAGAAGGCAATGAAGATAGATCTGGAAGAAAAGAGAAGAGAATTGGCACTTGGGATAAGAAGAGGGTGTAGAGTCTCTCGCTTGGGTGGGGGGACTGGACTAGATGACCTATAAAGGTCCCTTCCAACTCTGATTATCTGTTAGATGCCACCATGGCTGGTCCCCAGACCCAAATCCTACAGCAGAGGCAGCACTCGGTAATTCCCATCCCCACCTCTTTGCCTTAGAAGTGTATTGGTCAACCTTAAGGACGTTAAGATAAGTGGACTTCAATTCCCAGAATTCCTCAGCGAGCGGTGCTGGCTGCTGAATTCTGGGAGTGGCCGTCTACTCATCTTAAAAGTTGCTGAGGTTAAGAAACGCCGGCTGGGGAATTCAATTCAAGCTGGCTGGGGAACTGTGGGAGTTGAAGTCCCCCCATCAATTCAAGCTGGCTGGGGAATTGTGGGAGTTGAAGTCCCCCCCATCTGAAAGCTGCTGTGGTTAACAAATACTGCCTGTAGTATTGTACTAATGATTATTCTAGCAATTTGTCAGAGTATATCCGTGAACTGGAATAGAGCACGGTAACAAGGTCAGCCAATGAACAGGCATAACAACTAAATCAACCAACGAGAGCTAAATTGTGGGCTGAAACTTAAAAAGAGAGAATCTGGGCCTGGTTTATCTCTGTTCTGTGCTCAGCTCTAAAGTGAAAGAGAAACTAACTTGCTTACTTGCTGAACTAAAGCGAAACTGATGCCTGTTTCTGAGCTCCAGAGTGGCTGTTCTGTTCTGAACCAGTAACATGTCTGCTTCTGTTTGAGTTTGCTCCATGTTGGAGAAATCTACAACCGGTATTGTAAAATTTACTTTACATGTTTATAAAAAAGTTAAATGAAGCCTCGGCTTTGGAATATATAGAGTAGAATAACAAAAGAGTTGGAAGGTACCTTGGAGGTCATCTAGTCCAAGCCCCTGCCTAAACAGGAGACCCTATACCCGTGATGGCGAACCTGTGGCGCGCAGAGCCATTAGTGCCAGCACACAAGCCGCGGGCATACTTACCTCACTGCGCATGTGTGCGCCTCACAGCCGATTTTTCGGCTGATCTGAGGCGTTTTTGGGGCCTCCCAGAGGCTTGAAAAAAAGCCTTTGCAGGCTAAATAATAGGCCCGTTCCGGAAGTGATGAAATTATTCGGCCTGCAAAAAGCCTGCGAGAAGCTTTTGTCAAGCCTCTGGGAGGCCAAAAAAACATCTCAAACCCTCAAACCGACCAAAAATCAGCAGTGAGGTGTGGTGTAGAATGGGGGGCAGGTGGGGGGCAGGGAGGGTACAGTTCAGCTTGCAATGCAGCCCCCCAGCCAGTGTGTTTGCGTGGGATTCTTGTTGGAGAAGAGTTTGCGTTTCCCTGGTCACACCAGTTTGCCTCTCTTTCCCCAAGTTCCGTCTGAGGACCGGCGTACATGTCCCACCCATGCCTACCTCTTCCGAGTCATCCGTCAACAGGAAAGCGGGCAGCTTGAACACGATGGAGGAGTCCGTTTTGCGAAACCAGGTTATTTCGGGAACCCCGGCATGCAGGCACCTGCCAAGGGCAGAAAGCAAGTGCCAAAACTTCTTTTTTTTTTTTTAAATAGCGAGGGCAGGGGAGCGGGATCTGTGCTTCCCAGGTGAACCCACCGCTCCATCTGTGCCTAGGTGGCACAGGGCTTAAGAGTGCCCAGTCCTGCAGGCTTTCTTCCGCTGCCTGCCGGCTGTCTGCAGTTTGGCCGTTCGAATCTCACCAGGCTCAAGGTTGATTCGGCTTTTCCTCCTTCCGAGGTGGATAAAAGGAGGAAACCCAGATTGTGGGGGGCAAGAGGTTGATTCTGTAACCCACTTGCAGAGGGCTGGGAAGCACTGGGAAGCGGTATATAAGTCTAAGGGCTATTGCTATCTTCCTTTCCTTTCCTCCTTCCCTTTCCCTTTCCCTTTCCCTTTCCCTTTCCCTTTCCCTTTCCTTTCCTCCTTTCCTTTCCTTTCCTTTCCTTTCCTTTCCTTTCCTTTCCTTTCCTTTCCTTTCCTTTCCTTCCTCTCTCACTCCCTTCCCAGTGGTTAGAATGCAATATGGCAGGCTGATTCTGCCAACTGCCAGCAGTTCAATCCTGACTGGCTCAAGGTCGACTCAGCCTTTTATCCTTCCATAAAACGGGGACCCAGATTGTTGGGGGGGGGGGTCAAGAGCCTGGCTCTGTAAAACCACTTAGAGAGGGCTGTGAAGCATTGTGAAGCAGTCTATAAGTCTAAGGGCTAGTGCTATCTTCCCACCCAACCATAGCCAACCGCAGGGGATGATGGGAGCTGGAAGAGAGCCTCTCTTAACAAGACCCCAGCTCAAGGGGAGGCTGCAGTCCTGACATCTTCTTCAGCACCAATGCAGAGAAATTCTCTTGGCTCCCCTTCCATTTCACCAAGAGCTGCCTTGCGGGAGAATCTATTTGGAGGGAAAGGCCTCCACCAGCCCAGCCCCATAATCCACAGTCCCTCACCCGTGGTTGTTCACAATGATGTCAATCCTTCTGGCATGGCTGTGGTGTGGAGCATCGGCTCCATAGCAGTCCTCAATAAAGAGTTTGGGGAAGACGCCTGGGCTTGCTCGGGTGCTCGCTTCTACGTGGAGCACAGAACCCTCCGTATGGACTTCAGGGACAGCTTCAACGCTGAAGTCTTCTGGAAGGAGAGACAAAAACCGCCACACCTTCAACTCCACAAACCGGCAAGCAATATCCAGACAACACGCTTAACGTTGCCCCTTGACCAGGATCTGGGATAAAGCGATTCATAGAGATGGAGCCAAAGCAATGGGCCAAAAAATATAGGGCCGATGGTTCCTCTGAAGAGGAAGAAAATTCCCCTTGCATCCCACCCCCGTTTAGTCACAACTGGATGGGTCTTTCTTGGGTGAAAAGCGAAACTTGTTCTTCTAAGAAATAAACACCCCAATTGTCTCTTGAAAATGCACCTTGGATCTCTGAAAAGATCAGCCTTACCATTCAGGATTCTCAGGGAGAAAGTCAGGTTGGCGTTGAATTCAATAGTTTGCAAGAATCGGCTTTCCATTGGTTTCCTAGTGGGACTTGGGGGAATCGGCAAGTCGTTTGCTGTAGGTTTCATGGCACGGTGGGAGTCACGCCACATCAGTCCTCTTGCAGCTGGAATGGAAATGGAAAAGCAGGAAGCAAAAAAGAGAGAGAGAGAGGTTAGCTGGACCAGATGTTCACGGCCATTTTCAAAGCTGGGTGTCAGGCGAGGCTCTATTCAAAATCCAAGAAAGAAAACCTTAGACTCCATTTATAGAGAAAAGGACTTTTACTGAATTTGAAGTAGCATCAGAAGAGATACAAGATCTGAGGCAATAGACGTGAAAATCACATAAAGTTACCCCATGTTCCCACCCCCAATAGTTCAAACTGGGCACCCAACCTGAGGTGTGTATGTCAAGGACCTCAGAGGGAAGGAAGGAATGGAGGGAGGGGAGGGAGGGAGGGAAGGGAGGGAGGGAAGGAATGGAGGAGAGGAAGGAGAGGGAGGGGGGGGGGGGAGGGGAGGGAGGGAGGGAAGGAAGGGAGGGAGGGAGGGAGGGAGAAATTTCCTGACAGTGAGAACAATTAACCAGTGGAACAGCTTGCCACCAGAAGTTGTGGCTGCTCCATCACAGGAGGTTTTTAAGAAGAGACTGGACAGCCACTTGTCTGAAATGGTAGAGGGTCAACTGCTTGAGCAGGGTGTTGGACTAGAAGACCTCAGAGGTCCCTTCCAGCTCTCTGCCAATCGATCGATCGGTTGACACTGCACTGAGTGGTCTCCCATCCCTTCCCTGAGATGCAATGCATCTCTTCCCCGAGTTGAAATCTGCACGCAACATTCACGCTCTTTTGTGCCTGCGAAACAGGCTGCTTACCATGATAGACTTTTTGGAAGAAGCTCATTTCCTCCGTGGTTGCCGGAAGAGAGTTGGGAGCCGTGACTGGGGAGGAAAAGCCGCCATTTCCTTGGGCCAAAAGCTGAGTTGCTGAAAAGACAGAAGGAACAAAATGGCTGATCCGGAATCTGTTGGCTTCGCTCCCTCAGCCTGCTTCTCATGTCACACACACCTACTCGCCAACATTAATTGAAAAGCTTCTCCTTTACAAACCCATCCCTCGTGGTTTATAAAGGGCAATTTGAGTTAGAACGAGAACAACAGAGTTAAAAGGGACCTTAGAGGTCTTCTACTCCAACCCAAAAAGAAATTTCTTTCTTGAGGTGGGGTTTTTCACATCAGGCAAACACACTTCTCTCAGCTTAACACTATGGGTGTAAATCAGGATTAGTGGCAAGTTCAACAAGGTGAACTGAAGGAGGTGTAGAGAGGCCAAGTCTTTAAATAATCCAAAAAAAAAACACACCCAAAAACACCAAACCCCAAGGAACTGGTTTAACTAAAGATGCTGCAGATAAACCTCTATTTTATTTTATTTTTCTTATATGTATCCATGTATTCATAACTATGTTTTTACTTTTACCTATTATCTTGTAAGCAATTGACAAACCAAATAAATAAATAAAATAAATAAATAGTGAACTGGCCTCTAGGATGCTTCCTGAGCATTCCAGTGGAACAATGTGAGGCCCAAAGGTATTACTGCACTGTAAATAAATATATTAAGGACAAAAAAAAAACACCTTGTTTATAGGGGGAAAAAACCCAAAGTCATTATATATATATAACAAAGACTGCAGACCAACAGGCAGCTCCTAAATAAATTCAGAACTTGAGAGGGGGAAAAAAAATCTCCTTTTTTGTGTTTGCAACCATGTTTTGGACTCACCCAGGAAAAGAACACCCCAAACTCTTCTACAAAGCACCATCTTGTCTCTGGAGGAGATTCTCCCATCCAAACGCAGCTGTCCTCAGACCTCCTTAAATGGCCATTGATTGCCTGGGACAAAACCGGGCTCACCTGAGGCTGCTTCTTTCCGTGCTGATTGGTCAATCCCTCTTAACAGAAGAACAGAGTTGGAAGGGACCCTGGAGGTCTTCTAGTCCAACCCCCTGCTCAGGCAGGAAACCCTACACAACACTTCAGACAAATGGTTGTCAGGTCTCTTTTTTTAAAAAAAAAAAAAACTCCAGCGTTGGAGCATTTACAACTTCGGGAGGCAAGTTGTTCCACTGATTAATTGTTCTGACTGTCAGGAAATTGCTCCTTAGTTCTACGTTGCTTCTCTCCTTGGTTAGTTTCCACCCATTGCTTCTTGTCCTGCCTTCAGGTGCTTTGTAAAATATAGATTGACTACCTCTTCTTTAGGGCAGCCCCTGAGATATTGGAACACTGCTATCATTTGTCCGCAATGGTATACTGTCTCCTGCTTGGGCAGGGGGTTGGAATAGAAGACCTCTAAGATACCTTCCAACTCTTCTCTCCTCTCCTCCCTCCTTTCTCCCCTCCCCTCTCCCCTCTCTCTTCTCTTCTATGTCACCACTAGTCCTTCTTTTCATTAGACATATCCAATTCCAGCAACCGTTCTTCTTCGTATCTTTTGTTCTCCATGCCTTTAATCATCTTAGTTCCTCTTCTCTGCCCTCTTTCCAAAGTCTCAACGTCTTTTTTGTGTGTAATGTGACCAAAACTGGATGCAGTGTTCCAATGGTGGTCTTAACTAAGGCACTATAAAGTGGCATTAACATTCTATATTGATACCTATCCCTGAACTGCAATCCAACCCAGCTCTCTACTTTTCTAGTGGCTCAGGTCGATGGGAGCTGGAGACCAAAAGAGGTGCAGGGGGGGCCTGTTTTCCTTAAACGGCAGGGGTACAACTGTACAACAGATCTGCTACTGCGTGTGTACATTTTGCTTTTTTACACTGGAGCAAGACAAAGTGACTCTGCTCCTTCCCAAAACGTTGGACTTCATATCCCATGGTTCTCAGCCAACATGGCCAATGTGAAGAAATGGTGGGAATCGTAATCCATGTTATCAGAAGAGAACCAGGTCTCTAGCTCTGATCGGTTATCTCTCACAGTGGCTGGTTTGTTTTCATGGTGGTTAACTTTTTTTTCTACCCAAAAGGCATTTTTTATCCTGTTAATTAAAAATAATATGCTATGTATCCCTTTGGCATAAATTTCATATTTTACATTTTAAAAAAATGGAAATGTTCATACATATATAGTTTGATCCATAAATATCTTGATGGTACTTTTTGTATTCACTTTTGTGTTTATAGTTTTCATGTTTTCATGAGTTCGGTTTTTTGTATGGGTTTTTTAAAGAAATGTAATGAAATAAAAAATTTAAAAGCTAAGTTTGTTGAATGCCAGAATTGGCTGCTTTTGCATAATGCATTAAGCTGTGATTTACAAGCTACGCTGGTTGGGCTCACCAACATGTTACCAGCACACTGTCACACTTCATACAACACACCAAAGCACACATTAAATAACCAAATGATTTGTGTTACATGCACACCCAGTAGCTGGATTTCCATGTCTTGTTTGGGGTGCAAAACCAATTCACAAAATCAAATAAACCAATGTGGGCCTGTAAACAGACCTCAGGTTGTGTTTTGGTTTCATTTGTCAACAAAACTCAGAACATTGTGTGCACTGGATAAACCATTATGGTTTTATAGCTCAGTCACCTGCAGGTGTGATTTAGCATTGGCTTTTGGGGTAGGAAGCTGACCAGGTAGAGCAATGTTTATCTACCTTAGTAACTTAAATCCCAAAGGTGCTTTTTCAAGAGGCAACTGGACTTTCTTTTTATTTTTTATTTTGAAGATGTTTCGCTTCTCATCCAAGAAGCTGGAAGAGAACAATCAGTGGAACAGCTTGCCTCTTGCAATTGTGGGTGCTCCATCATTGGAGCTTTTCAAGAAGAAACTGGACAACCATTGGACCAGGATTATATAGTCTTCTACTTGAGCTCCAAGCCTCCTTCCAGCCCTTTGATTCTATGTTCTAAAACTGACTCAAAGGCTTCAAAAAACAATAGCACACCAAGCCATGTTACGATGCTGATTTAAAGGGAAAATGGGTTTCTGTTTAAGCTGCTATGGGGTGGAGGACCCCAATCTACATCTAAAGACCAGTGGTGGGATTCAATTTTTTTTTTACTATCGGTTCCGTGGGTATGGCTTGATGGGCACGGCAAGGGAAGGATACTGTAAAATCTCCAGTCAGAGGTGGGATTTGCTGGTTCTCCAAACTACTCAACATTTCCACTACCAGTTCTCCAGAGCTGGTCAGAACCTGCTGAATACATCTGCTAAAGACCCCTGAAAAGGCTCAAGTGTGAAAAAGGGCATTTAGAAGAGAAGAGTTGGAAGGGACCTTGGAGGTCTTCTAGTCCAACCCCCTGCCTAGGCAGGAAACCCTACACCACTTCAGACAAATAGTTAGCCAACATCTTTTTAAAAACTTCCAGCGTTGGAGCATTTACAACTTCTGGAGGCAAGTTGTTCCACTGATTAATTGTTCTAACTGTCAGGAAATTCCTCCTTAGTTCTACGTTGCTTCTCTCCTTTGTTAGTTTCCACCCATTGCTTCTTGTCTTGCCCTCAGGTGCTTTGGAGAGTAGCTTGACTCCCTCTTCTTTGGGGCAGCCCCTGAGATATTGGAAGACTGCTATCATGTCATCCCTAGTCCTTCTTTTCATTAGAATAGACACACCCAGTTCCTGCAACCGTTCTTCATATGTTTTAGCCTCCAGTCCCCTAATCCTCTTTGTTGTCCTTCTCTGCACTCTTTCTAGAGTCTCAACATCTTTTTTACAGCGTGGAGACCAAAATTGGATGCAGTATTCCAAGTGTGGCTTTACCAAGGCCTTATAAAGTGGTATTAATACTTCAAGTGATCTTGGTTCTATCCCTCTGTTTATGGAGCCTAGAACTGTGTTGGCTTTTTTGGCAGCCACTGCAGAAGTCTGGCTCATATTTAAATGGTTGTCCACTAAGACTCCAAGATCCCCCTCACAGTTACTACTATTGAGCCAGGTACCACATAGACTGAATATATAGAGAATAAAGTGTGTGACCCTAATGCCCAGGGTGGGGTCCAAAGCCCCATCTCATTTAGATTCCCATGTTTGAACCCAAATTTTGTCCCTGTCCTTTCGTACTGGCAGCTCGTCTGGTCTTGTACCTCAAGGATGTCATCAACCCAAGCAAAGTCATTTCAGTTGCTTTTAATTTAGTCTGTTCCCAGCAGCATAGATACACAGCCACAATCCCGGTCAGCATTGTCCAGCTCCCAAGTTAACAACATCCCTGCTGGGTAGGTCCAGTATTTTCAGAAAAGTGTTGTAAAAACAGAAGGCCAAGGCAAGAATGGCTATTGCAGTGATTCCAGGAAGAAGGATGCCCACAAAGGGTGACATCAGAGTTTAATGTTCCCTCCTGCCAAAAGAAGGGGAAATATGATTTAATTGAATAATGAATCATTGAATAAATTATTCCATTTAATAATTGAATAAATAATGCTTTGTTTAAGCCAGAGGTCTCCAAACTTGGCAACTTGAAGACTTGTGGACTTCAACTCCCAGAATTCTCCAGCCAGCTAAGTTTGGGGACCTCTGGTTTAAACAGTTGTGGAATAAGCCACAACTGGCTAGCTTTGCCCATGTTAATATGTCATAACACATAGCTTCCAGACCATTCATAAAACCTAAGCTAAATCGAACTAACCAGAAAGAGACGGTTTGGTCACCACGCTTTAAAAAAGATGTTGAGACTCTAGAAAAAGTGCAGAGAAGAGCAACCACAATGATTAGGGGATTGGAGGCTAAAAACATATGAACGGTTGCAGGAACTGGGCCTGGCTAGTCTAGGGAAGAGAAGGACCAGGGGAGACAGGATAGCATCTTCCAATATTTGAGGGGCTGCCCCAGAGAGGAGGAAGGAGTCAATCTATTTTCTAAAGCACCTGAAGGCCAGACAAGGAATAATGGATGGAAACTGATCCAGGAGAGATTCAACCTGGAAATAAGGAAGAATTCCCTGACAGTGAGAACCATCAACCAAAGAAGTTGTGGGAGCTTCATCACTTGAGGCTTTCAAGAAGAGATTGGACTGCCATTTGTCAGAAATGGTGTAGGGTCTCCCACTTGGGCAGGGGGTTGGACTAGATGACCTACAAGGTCCCTTCCAACTCTGAGTATCTGTTAGTAACACAGGCAGATTTTTGACTTTACTTATTTTGGCTAGCAACCTGATTTATTTATTTTTTTAATCATACCCTACGGACACCCTGAGAACAGAATAGAGACAGTTAAAAGGCAGAAATAACTCCTTTATTCTCCCCTATTAGCAGAAAGGACTGACTGCTAAATTGATAGCTGCTGACTTACCTTGCTTTGATGGCCCTCAGTGAGAGGGGCCGTGATTGGAACGCCGCTCAGAGTCTCCCCCGCTGGGCGCAGATCGCCGAACCGTCAAGCGACCAACCACCAACCAGTCGGATTGCAAGGGATCGACTTCTGAAGCCGGATCTGAAGTGGAACAAGGCAGAGTTTTCCTTAGGGGTTGAAAAAGGGAATTCTTCCCACGCTCCCAGCTTTAAGTCTAACTTGGTGCCATCATCTCTCTTTTAGCGAGGAAGGTGAAAGCATTCGGCGTGTCTCAATTGATTTGATTAAAACAAGGAATCCTTTATTCCCTTCGATACATATTATTTTAGTAAGAAGCATTCATCGTTGGTCATCCTAAGCCTAAGGATCTGAGAAAGTTTTTGGACGTGACCCCCAGTAGTTTCAAAGTTGAGTGTTTGACTGCTGAGCTTGTCTGAGGTCAGAAGCTGAGCAAAGTGGAATCTGGTTGTAGACCCTGGATGAGTCACCACCAGGAAATCCTACAACTATAAGCTAAATGGAAAATTGAAAAGAACACTCTTCAGCATGTAAGCTGAAGCATTTACATTACATGTTGTTGCCAAGATATTTCTACGGATGTCTTCCAGGAGTCAAGCTAATTTAGGGAGAAGCCACCTTGAATCCAAAAGGATCAGGTAGCCAATAATGAGAAAGAGATTCATGTTTAAGGGGAGGGGGAACAGTACTTGGAGAGCCTGCTTTGGCATATGGCACTTTCCCAAAATCTGTGCATGGCTTTCTTGTTATATTTCAAATATTTGCATATGGAAAAGTTTTCCTAAATCTCTTCCCTTGGATTTCTAAATTCTCCTGGGGGGGTGTGTGCTGGTGTTGGGAATGACCAGTTTTTCATAACCTTGGCCTCTCTCTAGCATTCTGGGGAAGGAAGAAAGGGAGGGAGGGAGGGAGAGAGGGAAGGGAAGGGAAGGAGAGGAGAGGAGAGGGGAGGGAAGGGAAGGAGAAGGGGGAAAGTACCTTTTACTTCTCTCTTGTGACGAGAGCCAGCAGTTTCACATACCAAGTCACAGCACCTGCAAACCTCATTGGCCGTCCCATCCAGAATTTCCCATCTGCAAGAGAGGAGACAATTTCAGACCCCAAACCTCGATTTGGTTGGGGGTGAATAATTCAAGTCACCCCTGTGACAAGACCCTTTCTTGCTCCGTCCTTAGCAATAGCCCTTAATACTTATATGCTGCTTCTTAGTGCTTTCCAGCCCTCTCTAAGCAGTTTACAGAGTCAGCTTCTTGCCCTCAACAATCTGGGTCTCCTCATTTTACCGACCTCGGAAGGACGGAAAGGCTGAGTCAACCTGGAGCCAGTGAGGATCGAACTGCCAAATTGCAGGCAGTCAACAGGACTGCATTCTAACCACAACTGTTAGGGGATACTGCAATGATTCTAGGTGTGAAAATCGGTCCCAAGTCACTTTTTTTAAAATGTTGTAACATTAAACAGTCACTAAATGAGCTATTGTAAGTTGAGGACTACCTGTTTACTAGAATTTAAAACCACCTTAATTTGGAGACATATATAATAGCATAAATATAAACCCTGGTTCCTTCAGAATAGAATTCTTTAGAATAGAATTCTTTATTGGCCAAGTGTGATTGGACACACAAGGAATTAGTCTTTGGTGCATATGCTCTCATAAGAAAATAAAATAAAATAACAGATAACAGATAGTCAGAGTTGGAAGGGACCTTATAGGTCATCTAGTCCAACCCCCCGCCCAAGCAGGAGACCCTAATGAAAATACATTTATCAAGAATCCTAAGATACAACACTTAGTGATAGTCATAGGTTACTAATAAGCAATCAAATCATACTAGGAAACAAATAAAACAATATAAATTGTAAAGATACAAGCAACACCATTATAGTCATGTGGGAAGAGACAGGTACTAGGAAGGATGAGAAGAATAATAGTAATAGAGTCTTACTAGGTAGTTTTGACCTTTACCTGTTTGTATCCCTGTTAAATGAGCAGGCTTTCCTTGTGGGATTAGTCACAATTGCTGGTTCCCAGACGAGAACTTGGCAATGCAGGTAAATCTGAAAATTAAAGGATTGCAGAGAAAACAAGGTTCATATTAGATTTTCGTCCAGAGCTGCCCTCATCTGTCTGGTTGTCTGGCTCTATGCAACCTTGTATTCTGACTTCTGTCTTATCCACAGCATATAAATAATGATTTCCTGTAGCAGCTGATAGAATAAAATTGGTTTGTGACTTTACCTATCCAGATTAATCCCCCTGAAGATAGTTCTTGACTTATGATTATGGGGAACGGAACTTCTACGTGAGGTGTTTGTTAAATGAGTAAGACTAGATTTTACTGTCTTTTCCCCCTCACAGTCATTAAGTGAATTATATAGTTGTTAAGTGGATCCAGCTTTCCCCATTGGCTTGGCTTCTTGGAAGCCAGCATGGGGGATTCTGGGAGTTGAAGTCTTAAAGTGGCCGAGGTTGAGAAACTATGGTGACTTTTTGGGGGCGGTGTGTGTGTGTGTGTGTGTGTGTGTGTTTAGAATTTGCCAGGGTGGTGAGAAGGCGTCATCCAAATAAAAATAAAAAATAAATAAAAATAAATAAAAACAGGAAACGATAAAACAAAACAAAAAAAGATAAAAAGATAAGGTAAAAATTAGATAAATAAAAATGAAATGAAATAAAAAAATAAGAAAAGAAATGAAATGAAATAAGAAAAGAAATGAAATGAAATAAAAAAATAAGAAAAGATAAAACAAAATCAAAATAAAAGATAAAAAATTTAAAGAGAAGATAAAAATTAGATAAATAAAAGTAAAATAAGAAAAATAAGAAAAGATACATAAATTAGAAACAAAGATAAAAAATAAATAATATAAACAAAAGATAAAGATAAAAATAAAAATTAGATAAAAATAAAATAATAAAATGAAATAAAAAATAGGAAAAGATAAAACAAAAGATAAAAACTTAAAGAGAAGATAAAAACTTAGAGAAATCAAATAAAAATAAATATAAATAAAAAAAGATAAATTATAAATAAAGATAAAAATAAACCTAATATAAAAATAAAAAAACGATAAAAATAAAAATTAAATATAAGTAAAAACAAAATGACAAAATCAAATCAAATCTCGTTTCCAGGCCTTGCAGAAAACAGGTGCAGAAAACAGGTTCCCACGAAGGGCGTCTCCCTTATGTTACTTAATGGATGTGAGGTCCTTCGGGAGGAGCCCGAAGGATACATAACAAAGAACAAACCTCACTTTTCCCCAGCTCAAGCTCCTAGTCCTCACCACTGCTCAGAAAAATATGTCAGGGCAAGCGAAAATCTCAACCTATTTCAAGAAGAGAAAGCCTGAGGCAAACCATCTTCGGTTCCTTACGTCAGTGTTTATCCCCGCAAATTGAAAGGCCTGCAGAGACAGACGGAGCATGTCGGGAGCGTGTCGAGGGAGGAATCGCGAATTTGCAAACTTGCTGTCCAGGAGACACCTGTCTCACACACACAAAAGGGGAAAAACACCCATCAGCATTCAAGCACCTTCCTGGAAATCCGTCTTATAGGCAGCGTCTCACCCTGAAGAATCAGGGTGATTTTAGTTTAACAAATCATTTTTTTGGGGGGAGGTCTCTGTTGGATGAGGGACCACTCACATGCAGGATTAAGCAAACGAATCTTGAGCACGTGTGAATGCCTCATTTTCCTCGCTACTGGCCAAAGCCCCAAAAAGGAAGCTGATGGAAAGTGGCTCACCCGTGGTTTGCAATAATGGTGTAATTTCTGAAGGAGCTGCCCAGTTCTGCCGTATCGGCTGCGATGCACTCGTCCACAAAAAGCCGCAGTGGCTGATGGAAGAATGGTTGGACTGCAAATTCGATATGGATTTGTGACCCCAGGAGAAAGACCGACAGATCCGAAGGGCCACTGAAGTCCTCTGCCGTGGGAGAAAAGGCAAGGGAATTACAAGAGGTTTTAATTTACTGATTGAACACAAGTATGTAGCTGCCCAACTTATACATAAGTGACTCTTGAGGGGCTTGCAAAATTTAGAAAGCCCACCGTAAGCAGGGAGTCCTAAATCAACAGTTTATTTAATGACACATACTCTTACTTTTTAAATACCCTTAAAATGTTTTTTAGTAATTTTTAAGCTCCATCACTGGAGGTTTTTAACAAGAGATTGGACGGCCGTTTACCTGAAATAGTATAGACTTTCCTGTTTCAGCAGGGATTTGGACTACAACAGTGGTTGCCAACCAGTGGGCCACGGACCACTGGTGGTCTGCAAGAAAATTTTGGTGGTCCGCAGAGAAATGTCACCCCCCAAAGCAATTAATCCAGGCTGCGCAGGAACACAAGGCTTGCGTCGCTTGCATTGCAAACAACACGAGGTAGTGAGGGGAGGGGGCAAAAGGCCAGAGGGGGGAACTTGCCCCCCTTGCCCCACATGCCTCGCCTGGCCACTGGGCTGCTTCTTTCTGCTTCTTTCTTCTTCTGCTTTTGGCTGCACGCAAGGAAAGCAGCAAAAGTCTTTCTTTCTCTCCCCCAAAGTCCGCCAGAAATGAGTCTTTGGGAACCTGTAAGGCCTCCTGCTCCAAGAGACTGCACTGGCACGACAAGACTCACAAAGACTCATTTCTGGCGAAGTTTGGGGGAGAGAAAGAAAGACTTCTGCTGCTTCTGCTGCTTTCCTTGCATGAAGCCAAAAGTCTCTCTCTCTCTCTCTCTCTCTCCCCCCCCCCCCCCCCGAGAACAGAGCTGGAGATGGTATCCTGCAATCCCAAATAATGATCGATTGGTAGGAAAACGGGGTGGGGGATTTTCCTGCAGAGTTTTTTGGGGGATTTTCCCAGGGTCTCCGGTCCGTGGGATTTAAAATTAGGAGTTGGGTGGTCCCTGAGGTCCAAAAGGTTGGCGACCCCTGGACTGGAAGACCTCCAAGGTCCCTTCCAACTCTGTTATTCTGTTAAATAACAATTGTCTTTTAATAATTGTTTTTAATTATCGTTGTTGTAAAGCAGTTTTATTTGTGGTACGCTGCCCAGAGTTACTTCTGGGGCTCAATGAATAAGTCATTAAATTAAATTTCTGCTTACCATTCATAAATGTCCCTCGGAACATTAATCCACTGGAAGCAGAAAGCAAGCCAGAACCCGTGACTCGGGCAGGAGTCAGGTGTTGTGTCCTAGAAAGGCGGGTGGGAGAGATTTGTCCATCAGAGCCTGAACTGAACACAGGGTGCCTGAACACATCAGCCTTTCAAAGTTGATCAGCTCAGCAAACAGGCAGCCCACAAATTGCTGGAACTCTGGTTTATGGGTATTCTAACACAGGGTTCTCTAATTCTGGTAACTTTAAATCTTGTGGACTTCAACTCCCAGAATTTTAGTGCTGATTTTCAGGGAACCCTGTCAGTTGTGGTGTATTTGAAAAAGAAATCAATTCCGACATTTCGCATTTTACAGTTTCTTTTTTTTTTTTTTAATATTCTGTTTCTATATACAGATCAAGCAGGGTGTACAGCCACCATGTGCTTTACTGCTCAACTGTTTTTAACTAACTGTAACAGGAAACTTTTTTAGAACAAAAGGGCATAACATATATACCATAGATTCAAACTTGTAAACATTGCCATCTACTGACTGAATATTACTATGGTTGTTACATAAAAATACATTTTGACAATGAATTTTATTGATCCATAACTTCCCGAGATTAAGATCTGCAAAGGGAAAAAGATACGATTGGACAGCAGCAGCAATTTGGGCAAGCTGTTTTTGAAAAGGAACATTAGGAATAATTTCTTCTTTCCAGATCAGCTGTGCTGCCTAGCATCCATCCATTATTCCTTGAGTACAATTCTGCAAACTTAGCACTTACTCATAGGTTGTGCAGTTAATCCGCTCTGTGAAGGGACTGTCATGGCTGGATACTGGTCTGTATACCAGGTGGGTTGTGTACTCGACCATGAGGCCAGATGTCTGCAAGAACCAGAATGTTATGTGAATGTCAGGATGTTTACTGAACCAGTGTTTGTCAGCCTTGGTAACTTTAAGATTCCCAGAATTCCCCAGCCAGCATGGCCTCAGCGCCTCCTTGCCCCAAAGCAACCTTTCTCTTCAGATGTGTTGCCAACGGCAAACTCTTGAGTTTGGTCCCCTGTGACTGACAATCCCCGGAGTACCTTCCAAGATAATGTGGGACAAACTACATTTGATCTACCCTGAAAATGTCAGGCTAAAAGCGCTCATCTTTAACCTGGTAGAGCTAAGGGCATCTTAAATCTCTCACTGGGAATAAGAGAAAGTCGAGATTTCTTTTTAGGTCCCTGCGTATTTCTCCACTTTAACCTAAGTCCACCTCATGAAGACCTAGGTGTCAATTCATAAAATATTTTTCTGGTTTTTTTAGAGTTGCCAGCAGAAAGGGAGGGGGAGCAGTGTAGCAGCTTGGAAACCAAAAGTGCATTTCATAAATAGTTTTTCAAAGATAGTAACTAAGGGACTGAAGTTTCTGTTAAGTAAAATTCTAACTGGAGAGCATGATTGATGACTCTTGGCTATGGATGTGTCCCATTGGAGAATATGAATTATGATACACCCAGGGGTGGGGGAAAACCAGGGTCGAGGGTGACAATGGAGGATGTGTCTCAGAGTTGACTACACCCAGGCAGCACCAGCATGTTTACTCCTGATAAATCTTCTTTAAGTGTTGGAAGTTTGGCTTGAGACTCATAATTTAAATGGGGGTAACTGCCAGAGCCCTGTCACTAGGAAGGGGTGAAGGATATTCGTGCCATGCTTGGGCACAAATGAGGAAGGGTCCCGAGACCGAGATGCCCAAGTCCACCTACAGTCCTTGCTTTTCAGTACCAACTTTCGCCAAATTCCCACTCCGGACTTCAAGGGAAAAATCTTAACGTCCCTTACCAGTCGGGCAAAGCGACATTCCTTGAACGAATACTGAAAATGGAAGTAGGCCAAGGCATCGTTCACATGGGAAGAAGGGCAGCTGCCCAGGTATAGAAACTCCGGATCCAGCCTGAGGCCAGTCTCCCACAGGTCCATTTTGACAGCCAGATGGACACTGGTCCTGTTGCATTTATAGATAACGGAGTTTTCAGGAACTGTGGGAAAGATCAAAGTTGATTGAGAAAGAGTTGACGGATCACCAGGTCTGGATGGAGAACGTCAAGAAATCCTAGAACGTAATCCACCCCAGGAAGCCAGAAGACATTCTAAGCAGAAGACAACACAAGTTGTGTTGCTGTTGTTACTGAGGGACATGTGCATGAAGTTACTAGAAGGAAGTTTCGAGGTATTTCTAACAGGGCTTCCAAATTCTATAACAACTTTTGTTCCTGAGGCTAGAGGTCTCCAATCTTGGCCACTTTAAGACTTGTGGACTTCAACTCCCAGAGTTCCCTAGCCAGCAAAGTTGGAGACCACTGGCCAAGGCCATCTATCTGGTAAACTCCCGAGATTCATTTTTCTCACCATGTCCACGTATACATCCGAGGTAGAGTGTGTTGTTTCTCTGTGTCATAGAATATATGTGTGTATATGCATTTTTTTGGTCATGTTTATGCAGCATCTATTGGAAGCGGTGACCCTTTGAGAGCTGCATGCAACAAAATTTCATTTTAACGTACACCGATTAGTGTACATTTAAAGTGACAGTAAAGTTATGCTAGGTTTAAGGTCCAGCTTGAAAGAGATTTTACATGTGTCTAGGGAAGGAGGCTGCCCCTTCCTTTGTTTAGGAAGCTGCAATTAACAAGCTAAACCAACAGCGTTTCAGTTCTGTTTAATTCACCAGGTGGTGATGCATCAGGATTGGGTTTGTGCAGTCTACAACAGGGGTCCCCAAACTTGGCAACTTTAAGACTTGTGGACTTCAACTCCCAGAATTCTGACTGAGGAATTCTGACTGAGAAAAGCTGGCTGAGGAATTTTGGGAATTGAAGCCCACGGGTCTTAAAGTTGCCAAGTTTGGAGACCTCTGGTCTACAAAATGAAAAGTTAGTTTGCAACTTAGCTGCTGTACCTCCGGCCCACAAGTTTATGGTTTATGGTTTCCATTGGTAGGTAACAGCACCTAGAAAAACTTGCCTAAACTTGGAAGATAAGCAGGAGGAGGTCTGGTTACAATTTGGATGGGAGGCTAAGTTAGAGCTCTAAATCAGACCTTTTTTGGGGGGGGGGACTTAAAAATATATTTTTTGGGGACTAGGTAGTCATCAGATTTCAAGCTGAACTCAAGGGAAGCTTTATCTCAAATGCATAATGATTAATATATAATTAACTCGCTTGAGTTAATTCAATAAACCATGATTGAACTACAAATCAGTAGCATTTGGAAACTATGGCTTAGTGTAAATTATAAAGTCAACCACTATTCCTGATCACTTGCCACATTGCTTATAATTCACTAAACCAGTTTATTCCATTAATCTAGGATCTTGGTGTTTTTTTTTAGCTTTTCAAGGCACATTAAACCATAGATTAACCATGCCACCTATTGGGTCACACAATACACCCCAAGCAAAGTTTGTTTCATCGTGGACAATTCCAGGTTCAGCTCCTCCTTAAAACTCCATCAGAAGAACGAGGGAGTGAAAATGTATTTCTATTTCCACCACCTCTTTCTTGCAATTCAGAAAAAAGCCTTGTTCCCAGTGGAGAGAATGAGATTCACCTGCAGCCACTTCCTCCTAACTCAGCTGTGACCTAGAGAAAAACCATGGTTACCCCTTTGAGCTGTTGTGGCTTCCAGCAGCATCCAGACCAAGAGTGTGGAAATGGTCCTCTGAAGTCCCATCTTGCTGGCTCTCCACTTGCAACACAGAAGAAGGAAGCCAGGCTATGTCTCATGAGCATCTCTTTATCTCCTCCCCAGAGATAGCCCCACCCAGAAACACACAGGTGCTGCTGGAGGCTCAACCTGGTCTTCTCATTATCGAAAATTTTCAAGAAGAAGGGCCCAAACTGAAGGTTAGAGTTCTCTCTCTTTTCTTTTCTTTTTGTTTTGTCTGGAGGGGCCAGCAAAGAGACCTATCAGAAATCGCTGACAGGTCTCTTAGAGGGGGGGGGGGGGGGAAATAATTCAAACCTGAATTTGGTTTCAGACAATTGGAATGATTTTAATGTTAGAGAAATGGCTTGAAACGTTTAGAAAGGTAAAGCAAGGCTGAGGAATTCTGGGAGTTGAAGTCCACAAGGCTTAACAGTTGCCAAGTTTGGAGACTGCCTCTGGCTTAGTGTGAGATGTGAACCTCAGTCAATTTTGATTTGATAAACCAGGGTTTAATTAACCATTGCTCAGAATGACATATGAGCTGGATCCCATAGATGTTAGAATTGACAAGGACAAATTTTCAACTACTTGGCCACTGTCCCTCTTCATTTCACAACCACTTGTTGTTCTGTCTTTAGTGGTTCGTGCTAAATGCTTTTATGAAAGGCACAGAAGCAAATTTATGTGCACCTGGGTTACCATCTCATGTTAAACCAGGGTTTATTGAGGAAGCCACAATTGTCTGAGCTTGCCCCAACCTAGCAAGTTTACAAGCTGTCAATGTTGGGGTTTGCAAGCAAGCCAGTTTATGGGCCAGCAAAATATTTGAACATGTGTTGATTGTTTCTACTAGGGCAGAAGTCCCCAAACTTGGCAACTTTAAGACTTGTGGACTTCAACTCCCAGAATTCTAGAAAATTATGGGAGTTGAAGTCCACAAGTCTTAAAGTTGCCAAGTTTAGAGACCTCTGTACTAGGGCTTCAAAGAGAATTCAGATGAAGTTTTCTGACCCTCAGGCGACCGTAACTCTTTTCTGCTGTTTATGAAAGCAGCCAGAGGATATTCAAGTTTCACACAAAAGTGTATGGGTTGAATCCAAGGATGCTTTAGGGGTTGTGAGTCCACATTAACAAAAAAAAACTTCTTTGGAATCATTTTTGAAGAACGCACAGCCTGAGGTATCTTCAGCCAAAGCAATGGGCAGCATTGATCTCATAACTTAACAAAGGAAGGTCTGTAACAGCTGGGTTAGGTTTAATCATGGTTTGCCAAGCAAGCCAGATTGGTTTGGAGATAACATGTCATACTGAGCCAGCCAGCCAGCTAGCTAGCTCTACAAGGTGTAGACTAGGCTGGAGGAAGACCAGAACTAGATTTTATTAAGATAAACTATACTAACAAGAACCACCGTGCCTTGCCATGGCTTTCGGTAAAACATGGGAATTCCTAGACTCCATGACAACTGTGGGTTTCAAATAATACTATGTAGGTGAGCATACTTTTGATCTTGGTTTGTTTGTTTTTTAGAGCAGGTGTTGTATGATCTGGAGATGGAGGAAGTCACACCATGCTTTGATGCAGAGGTAATGAATAACTCAGGATACACTGGGCGCAAATTCTTTGGACTGTTCATTGTAGGTGCCCAATGTTTGTAATCGATTTTGAGGATGCTTGGAAGTTTCCCAGGGTGTGGCAGGTACGGCAGGTCACTTGGTTCAATACCCGATAAGCCACTAGTGTAGCGGTTAAGGCGCAGGCTTAGAAACCAGGAAATGTCTATTCCACTTTAGACATCAAAGCAGGCTAGGTGACTTTGAGCAAATCCCTGGGAGACTGTGAATTCTAGTCCTGCCCTTAGGCCTGAAAGCGGGCTGGATAACTTTTCCAGCCAATCACTCTTTGGCCAGCCCACCTCCCAGGGTTGTTGTTATGGAGAAAACAGGAGAAGGGGGTAGTATGTATGTTTGCTGTCTTTGAGTTATTTATAAATCAGAAAACTAAATGGGATAAACATCAAATAACTAAATGGCAGGAAAGATGGGGCCTGAGAACATGATGCTTCCTTCCCAGTAGACCCTGAGGACCGAGTCTGGGAGAGCCTTGGTTCACTGAGACCCTCTGGGAAGTTGAATCACCAGCAACAAGAAGAATTCACGGGTGGGAAAGATTAAAAAATAAAAATGCGTGTTCACAGTGGCAATAAGGCAAAGAGAGCTGTGCTCAGTTTTTGCTTTTATTGCAGGGGTTTCAAAACTTGGTAACTTTAAGACTGGTGGACTTCAACTCCCAGAATTCCCCAGCCAGCCGCTCTGGGAGTTGAAGTCCACCAGTCTTAAAAGTGGCCAAATTTGGAGACCCCTGCTTTATTGCCTCAGCAAGCAGTCCTCCATGGTTCCTGTTTAAGGTGGCTCATTTCCCTTTAAGGGGAGCTAGGAGATCTCCCACCTGGCCACCGGGTTCAATTTTCATAGCAAACACTGATTGGATTGCCCGATGCAGCTTGTAGCCTGGATCCCCGAGGATCCTGGCTGTTTGCAAGCAATGGGAGATGTAACTACCAGGATCTGGGAGATTCTCAACGTGTCTTATGAGGCGGGGTCGAGGGGAAGAGGAAGATACCAGCAGACTTAAGAGACAACTAGCCTCTCCCGAGAAACCATCCATGGATTTGATGGTTTTGATACATATCAAGAGATTTCCAATCTTGCCTTTTTTGGGGGAAATTTCTTGGACAATCAATTATGTGCAGTGCAGGGATTCAGCCGGTTCACACTGGTTCAGGAGGACCGGTTGTTAACTTTCTGAGCAATTTGGTGAACTGGTTGTTGGAAGAAATCGTTCGGGCAGAGAACCGGTCGTAAAATTATTTGAATCCCATCACCGATTATGTGGCATCCTGGACTATCTTAAATTAACAGGTTTGGCGGGAGGGGAAGGAAGCAAGACTGAGAACCATCAGCAGATCTTTGTATTCAAACAGTCTTATGTTTTACATGTCATGCTGAATGTGCACAGCTAGGGCAGAAGCGTTTCCTTTAAAATCACGGCAGCCTATCGCCCTCTCTGTTTTTTCACCCTCTGCTTCTGATACCTTTCCAGGTAAGAGGGTTTCCCAGGACTGATATTTGGTTCTGGCGTTCAACTGGATCCTTCAGGATCACCCACACGGGAAGTCACCTCTTCGTGGAGCATAATCACCCTGAAGGGTCTTGGCTGTGAGGACCAGAAAAAAATGAACATCTTTTCTCTTCCCACTTTGTCCTCAATGATTTGAAGGTTTGAACTCCTGGTAAGGACGCCAGTTTTCATTCTGGATCCAGGGGTGGGATTCTACCGGTTCAGCCCAGTTCGGGCAAACTGGTAGCTCCGAAGATCAGCTGGGAGAGAACCGGTTTGCTCCGAAGATCAAGGTATTTCCTCCCCCCCCCGCCCACCGATCAGCTGTTTTCTGAAGATCAGCTGTGCCACGTGGTTTAGATTAGCTGGATTTAGATTGTTGGATTTCTTGCTTTCTAGCTCAGCTAAATTATGCAGAGCAGCTGATTCCCCCCTTGCTGTTGTTCTGCTTCACCCAGGAGGCTTTTATGAGGCCCAGGAGGAAAAAAAAAACCACGCCCACCCAGTCACATGACCACCTGGCCACGCCCACAGAACCCATAGTTTAAAAATTTGCATCCTACCCCTGTCTGGATCCTATTGTGCGGGAACTCAGATCTCCTCAAAGGGAGGAAAAATACTCGTGAGATCTTTGAGGTTATTAGCTCTGGGTAGTTAGAATAACAAGCCTGTATTTGAAGGAGGAAATCAGGATGGGTTTTTGTTGCACCTGGACGTATAAAAGATGTTTCAAGGCTCAGTTGGGTGACCATACAGAAAACACACAGATAGACGTTTGTACACACAGACACCCACGCACAAAGGTCCAAGCATTCTGTGGATACCAACAATTAAACCCAAAGTGTTTTTTTTCTGGCTATCTTTTAATAGCATTTGCAGCTCCCCTATTTATTTTTTTATCATCACATCCTGTTCCCCCCAGGATAGGGTTTGAAACCCAGAAATGATCAACGTTCTGTTTTTCTTTTGTTTGAGAATAGCTTGCATTTATTGGATTTGGGTAAGTGACAGTGAATGTTTGGGGTGCCTCAGCAGGCAATGTTTTTGTTTGGTTTTTCAGCCCATTTGCTGATAACTCAAATGTTTAAGAGAATATGTAAAGAAACCCACTTATTACTAAACTACTGAGTGAAAATAAAAACATGTTTTTTTATGAGCAAAAGAAACCACACTGCACACTGATGGTTTCTGAGAGTAGTCGGTGCAAGATACATCCAGTCTCGCCCACAGTGGAATCTGTAATTCAGAAATCCATAAGACGACTCCAAATCAACTCTCTCTGTAAGCACCAAATGCAATTAAAAGAGAGGTTTGTGAAAAAAAACAAAAACAAATTGCCTGGCCAATCCTCTCCCTCCTATTGAGTAGCAATTCTCCTGGCCATGATCCACTGCCTCAGTTTCCCTGAAATTACAAGAAGAGGACTTGCATTGGTGTTCGTTGACTGGAATGGACTGCCCAGAATGCTGTGAATTCATGCAAAATCCACCTTTGCCTTTTACACCCTGTTTTTGTGCAATTTTAAAGCAGAGAGGGATTGGAGGCACCCAGGGAAGAATACACTCAGCTCCCATTCGTGCAAGCGACAAAATGCTCAGCGCCGGTTTGAGAACATAGTAAACGCAAGCGAACAAAATACCACTGTGGTTCAACGGGGGAATTTATGTACGCACCTGTTACAGAAATACACATTCATAGCACGTGTAGCTCACTGCAAATACATAAGTTTCACACAGGGATGCTGGCACTGTAAAACTGTAACAGCGATGCCAAATTGAGCCCTTGGCTTCTCTCTCTGCAAAGTTTCCTGAAAACTAGGATTTGGTGCTCCAAAATTTCAGCAGAAAATTACAATACTCGGAGGTTACAACAGTGTTTTTGGGGCAGATCTGCTCAACGTACACGAAAAATTGTACTGCTCCACCAAGGCACCTTCTCTCTCTTTCCCATCGTTCAGGGCAAGCTACCTGTTCGATTTGCTTCTAGGAAATGGGCATCCAGTCCTCCTCCTCACAAAGAAAAGAAACAATGTACTAGCACGTTATCTCCTCGCACTCATATTGTACTCGTGACGATTGTGGACTCTGAGAAGGGAACTGAGATTCCGAATGGCCAAATACTGCAACTGGTTGGAAGCTTCTTGGTCTGGTTTTCACCGTGCTCATCGGGAGGATAAAAACAGCGGAACAACTTCCGAGAGCTGAGAATGCAGACTGAGCCTTCTGCTTCAGTTTGACTTTCTTCTTGCCCGAAAGTCCAGCCAAAAATTGAGTCATAGGTACAGCACCTTCTCTCCCTACTTTGGTTACAAGCCTTGGTCAACTTTTCCCTTTTTTTAAAAAAAAAAATCACCTTCGGGAACATTTTATTCTAGAGATAATTTTCCCGTTCAGTCGGTGGCCACAAGGTGAGTTCAGCATATGCCTGACCAACCAGTAGAAGAAGAGAGTAGAAAGGGAAGGAACCAAAAGAGCGGAGGGAAGAGGTGCTTAGCACATGGCGAGGGGCCTCCTCACCCTCTTACCGCTGCAAAAAAATTCATCACCCACCTCCATAGCTTGGTGATCCACAGGTTGACCCCGAGGTCCGTCAGGTATTGGATCTCGGGGGTCAGCATTTTGCGGCAAATTTTCTGGTGCTTTTTGTGGATCCTCTTTTTCAAATTGTAGCCCAGGATGGACTCCTCGCCCAAAGGTTGCCAGGGCTGCATGGCGGATTCCTGGATCGCGTTGGCGTCCACGGGCTGGCCCCCGTCGATACATATGCTCTTCATCTTCTCGTTCTCTTCGTTGAGCCTGGCGACGTCCTTCGCCATCCTGGCCATCCCGTAGGCTTCCACTTTGTGCCAGAACGTGGTGTTGAAGTACTGGTAGAGCTTGGCATCCAGGAGGTTCCAAACCGTGGCTTTTTGGTAGAGCTCGTCGGTCAGTTTTGAGACGGTGGAGCCCTTGCGGGCATTCAGCTTGAAGTAGAGGATGTCTTCCAGCTCCCAACATAACAGGTCCTTCAGGAGCACCAGAGATTCGTCAAAGTACTCCAGAAGCATGACCAGATGGAAACGCCCGTCGATCTCGCGGATGTACTCTTCAACCAGGGGGCTGTTGGGGTCTGTGTTGCTGTTGTAGCCCAAATCAAAGAAAAGGAGGTTCTGGAGGTAGTGTGCGTTGAAGCTTTTAGGGTCGTAGTAATGCCAAGGGTCCCTGAGAAATTCGGACAGCTTATCGTCTCCCAACACCTTCCAGGTCAAAGGAATGAGGGCCCCATAGTAATGGAAAGAAGACTCGAAGAGATAGGCCGGGTCCCGCAGCACCGTCACAAAGAGGGCATCAGCCGGCAGCAGCTTGCGCACTTCCT
Organism: Notechis scutatus; assembly: GCF_900518725.1. The sequence goes on along the minus strand of NW_020717463.1, from coordinate 34,652 downwards.
CGTACTGGAAGCGCATGTGGTTGCAAATGATGTTGAAGCACACGCCGGGCTGGTAGTCCTTCACCTGGCTGCGGTCGAAGAAGGACGGGTAGTAGAAATCACTGCGCCCGTTGGGGAAGGCGAACTTGAGACGGTGCTTCTCCCCAAAGCGGAAGAGGATATTCGCGAGGGTGCTACTGGCTGTTTTGTGGGTCTTCAGGAACATGATGTTTAGTCTGGGGAGGCATTTTTCTCTTGGGGAGCCCTGGCTGCTGTTCCCCGAAGCAGAGAGTCGGGCCTGGCTGCGGTAGGACGAGCATGAATAAGGTATGGGAATCCTGGGTGGAAGGAAAGAAAAAAAAACAAGGAAAAATAAATAAGGGTGTGGTTTGTTTTTCTCTCTCCCCCAACCCCTCCCCCGGAATTCAGGAGACGTTGTCACTCCTTTTCTGCTCAGCAAATGTTCCAGACCTGCCATTGGCCTCTGGTCAGTGGTGGGATTCAAAAAAAATTTTTTACTACTGATTCTGTGGGTATGGCTTAGCAGGCGTGGCTTGGCTTGGTGGGCGTGCCAGGGGAAGGATATACTGCAAAATCCCCTTTCCCTCCCCACCCCACTAACCTGCTTTCCAGCTCCGTTCTCCTGGGCAGGGCAACCAAAGAGGACCCGACCGATCAGCTGGGACTCAATGGGAGGCAGAGAAAAGAGGGGGGAGGGGCCAGTCGGAGGCGGCATGGGCCAGTTCTCTGAACTACTCAAAAGGTCTGCTACCGGTTCTCCAGAACTGGTCAGAACCTGCTGAATATACCACCTCTGTCGGGGAGGATGTTTTGGCCCTCCCAGAGGCTCGAGAAAAACCTCTGGAGCCCGGGGAGGGTGAAAACACCCCCCCTCCCCATGGTGCAGGAGGCTGACTAGGCCACACCCACCATGGCCCTGCCCACCCAGCCATTGGGCGGAGAAACGGTTGCTCACATTTTTGAAGCCCACCCCTGCGGTCGTCCCGCCTACGCTGGGTTCACTCACTCGGTCATGCCGACTTGCAAGGGTGGGACACTGTACGAATAGAGAACCAGCATGAAGCTGGTGAGTAGAGTCCCCAGAACGAGGCCTTTAGCCATGGACTTCCAGTTCTTCCCTGGGGGCGACATTATGATCGTCTGAAAGAAGAAACGGAGAAAACAACAACGGTTGGTTCGCCTTGCGCGACAAATCCCTGCGTAAAAAGAAAAATCGGAATGCAGCTGGGAGGGGGGACCTTGGAGGGTCCAGCCCCAATATGAAATACAAGCCACGATGCATCTGGATTCATGGCGGCTTAGCAACTGGCCGACAGCTGCTCTTCGGGGAATCCCGGAGGGTAAACCGATCGTGGAGAGGTTTTCCTTAAACCTTGTACGATAACCGGAGAAACGGAGAGTTAGGGAAAGGATGACAGCGTTCATTCAGCAGGTAAGCAAGCAAGCAAGCAAGCATGGGAAAATGTTGGCTCATCAGAACTATATAAAATAACACATGGCTTGGAGAAAGTCTTAACTCCTTGGATTCTCTTGCACTGAATCACCGCATCGGATCATTGCTGGGACTATCATCTAAAGCCCTGTAAAAAAAAACCAGAAGCATTTGCAATTGGAGACACCAATGACAATCTGGAGGTGCCAAGGTGAACCTACCTTTCCGTCAGCCCACCCTCTGCAGGTGGGAAGGGAGCGAGGCTGAGCAGCGAGGTGAAGTTCCCGATTAATAATTCAATCTGGAGAGGAGGCAGCAGCAGCAGCAGCGCCTCCTACATACCCCAGGTGTCAGGTGAAGCCGTTTGGACGCTGGCGTTCTAGCTGACTTTGGCATTTCTCCCCCCCCTCCCCTTAGTGGTTATGCAGTCCCCGTCCCCTTTCATAACCACATCAGAGTCTACTCGGGAGGGAAAGGGTCTCTCTAAGCAGAGATAACTGCTCCACACGCACACTTGGTCAGCCTGCGTCCCACTGCCGCCTGCTTCTTCGGAGTCAGCTCAAAAGAGAGAGCAAAAAAAGGCAACAGCGCCTGCCTGTCGCCAGCAGGAGTCCAGAGGAATTGAACTCGCCGGCTGGACAGGAGGGAAGCCTTGCTTATTTGCAAGACTGAAAGAGTACAGAAGGAGAGCAGCTGCATTGCAGCAGGGTTGTCCTCTGTGGCAGGACGAGGGAATTTGTATCCAGGGCCTGCAGGGCTGAGGGGGGGGAGGGTCACGGCGGGCCTGCAGAGGGGACGCATACCGCAACTGGAAGGTGAACATAAGTTGGGAAGGTGAAAGGAAGAAGGTTCTGCATACAATGCTTTCTACTCACAGATCCTGGTCTGTGTACAAAGTATAGTAAGGTAAAGCTGAAGAAGAGCCAGCGCTGTCCGAAGACGTCTCCGTGGTCATGTGGCCGACAGGACTAAACACTGAAGGCGCACCGAACGCTGTTCCCTTCCCACCAAAGGGGGTCCCTATTTTTCTACTTGCATTTTTTACATGCTTTCAAACTGATAGGTTGGCAGAATTCTTCTGTAGTGCAGAGGATGCCTAAGCTCCCAAGAATGACCATTTTGCTAGCTGCCTTTGTCTACATTGGTCAAGATCTCATGGAGGAAGGGAGTGGGTGGGCTTTTTTTGTGTGTCTTGTGAGGGCCGGTTTGATACAGCTGAGATTTTCCTCCCCAATGAATAATGAATGGAAACTGTAAATGGATCCTGAATGGGGAACAAGGCTCCTTTATTCCTTTCCTTGACATTCAACACCACCGCTTCTGTCTCCGACTGACCTTCTTCTGCAGGGGATCCTACAGAACTCGGGAGGAACCTGATACAAACTGGCGACGAAAAGACGAATCTCAATGGAGAGAGTGGTGCTTCTAGTCTCTTTCTCATCTGGCCAAAGAGAGTTGTTCTGACCCAGGCTTCCCAAAATCACGAAGCAGGGCTCCTCATCCCGACAAAAAAAACACCTTTTTTATTAGGCTAATGTGAATTCCTCTCATTCGCATGCAGCAAAGTCCTGGCAAACAGTCTTTCAAGAGTGATTTACAACCACAGACCTTATCAGGCTTGGAGAGCTGCCAGGCTGATGGCTTCCAAGCATCAGCTGTATCAGAAAATACTTGGCAAGGAGTCAGGAACAAATCTTCACCCTCATTAAATGAACTAAGTGTCTCCTGCAAACCCCACTCCCCTTTCCCTCCTCTTTATTCCCCATGGGAGGGGCCATTCACCGTCCACCTGTGGCTTTATTCCTGAGTTGATCCTTGTTCGTTAGCTGTTCCCTTCTCCTGGCAGCTCTGCGCATGCGCACATCAGGAACAGGCTCCAGCTATTCTTCTTCCCCGCTGACCTCGAATCCCGAAGGCAGCTGAGAACTGTCAGAGGGCCCTGGCTCCATCTCTGCCTCCGACGCAGAGCCCTCGTCAGAGCCTTCCCCAGACTCCAGGACTGGCCCATGTTCCCCTCCAACCTCTTCACTGTCCGAGTGTGCCCTCAGCTCTGCTGGCTGCTGGCAGGCCACAACAAAAGTCCACCTGGACCTTTGAAACAGCTCGCCCTCTTTCCCCTCCAGGGTCTTTGGCAGTGTAGAAAGTTAGCACCCCCACCACTCTCCTAGAAGAATGAAATATTCTAGGAAATATTAAAAAGACAGAATATTACATTTCCCTGATGGATGAAAAAAGGAGAAATGTGATGTTTAGACACAGAGCAGCTCCCTGCCTGCAGGTATTTTGGTGCCCATTGAGGAGGACTGGGCCAGTCTGCCTACAAGACAGAAGACCTTCAGCTCCAAGGGTATGGGATTAAGACGCTCCAGGGCAAGGGTCTTCAAACTTGACAGCTTTAAGACTTGTGGACCTCCACTCCCAGAATTCCTGAGCTAACATGACTGGAGGAGGAACTCTGGGAGTGGAAGTCCACAAGTCTTAAAGCTGTCAAGTTTGAAGAGCCCTGCTCCAGGGCATAATAGGATTATCTGTCAACAGAGCTCACCACATGGCACAACCACCTGGGGACATGGCCATCAGATCTTATGTGGCTCCTTGGATACACAGGTAGCCCTCGACTTACAACAATTTGTTTAGTGAGCATTTCGAAGTTACAACGTCATTGAAAAAGGGACAAGAACGCAAGCGGATGGCTTCCAAACTCTGCGAAGCTGAGCAGAACCTTTGGGGAAAAAAGAGTTCTTTTAAGATGAAGGGTCCCTTAATATCGTATTTTTTTGTATTTTTTCTTCTTCTTCTATAAACGAGGGGGCTTGAGTACAATTCCAGAAAGACTGGACTCTTTTACCTGCCCGGTCAGGGGCTACGGATGTGAGCTCCACCCATCCTCTCTTCCCATCCTCTACCTTGGCCTGCAGGTTAATGATTAATATGCCCCAGTGGTAGAGAGGGAAGCAGTAACACCTGCACACCCATGATGTCTCAGGGTGGGTTTTCCAGGTTTCGCTCTTTAACATGGAAGTGTTTACTACGTGACTGTTTCTCTCACCACTTCCCACACAAGGGCGCATGGCAACGAGTAATAATTCTGAACAGCACCTGAAAGAAGCAGCTTGAATTTTAGTGGGCGTTATTGAAACAATATTTGGTGTTTTGTTTTTTTGTTTTTAAAAAACCCAACTTGGAAGTAAACTCAGAATGCCTTTCCTGCTTTTTAATCCTAGGGAGTTTCAATTTTCAACCATCCCTGTCAGGGGTGGGATTCAAATTTTTTAACAACCGTTTCTGTGGGCGTGGCTTAGTTGGTGGACATGGCTTGGTGGTCATGTTATTGGCTGGGTGTGGCCAACTCAATATCACTCACATCGAGGCACGCCTCTCATGACTGTGGGGATGCTGCAACAGTCGTAAGTGTGAAAAATGGTCATAAGTCCCTTTTTTCAGTGCCATTGTAACTTTAAATGGTCACTCCACACAAGTAAAGTATTAGCAAAGGAGGGGGAAAAAACTGCAGAGAAGTTCCTGAGACAGGAAGTCTAGTCCTGCCAAGAATGTAATAAGGGTTAATGGAGAGGCAGTTTCTGTAAGCAACACCAGAATGTTTCCTTCCTGCCTTCCTTACAGGATTAGCCCAGTAATTTCTTCTAACAACCGGTTCTCCCAACTGCTTAGAATGTTAACAACCGGTTCTAGCGAATAAGGGCGGACTGGTAGAATCCCACCCCTGGGTTGATTGTATTTTGGTTGGATTTATGAGCTGTTCGTTGTTTTTGAGTGGTCCTTTTACATAGGACATAGCTGAGAATTTAGTACAATGTGAGAGAGGATGCAAAAGAAGCAGAAAAAATAAATACGCATTCACGCACAGAGCGTGGTTGGAGCAAGAATTCACCAGGGCTGAAACCACCCCCTTAAAACCATGCCAGTTAGAACACAGAATATGGCATAGCAAGATTAGAAGAGACTTTGGAGATAGTCTAGCCCAACCCGCTGCTCAAGGGAGGGCACCTTGTAATATACCATCGTTGTCAAACAGTTCTACAGTCTCTTCTTGAACACCTCAAGTGATGGAGCACCCATAACTTCTGAAGGCAAGCCATTCCACTGAATAATTGTCCTCCCTGTCAGGAAATGTCTCCTTAGTGCCAGGCTGGAGCCAAGTTTCCATCCATCCATTACTCCTCCTCCTGCCCTCAGGAGCTTTGCAGAATAGGTTCCCCTCGGAAGACTGCTATCATCTCACCCCTAGTCCTTTTCTTCATGAGACTAAGAAACTTACCTCAACTATTTCATTGTACGGTCCATCCTGCAGATCCCTTCTCACCTTGGCGGATCTTCTCTGCACTCTTTCTAAGGGGCCTGGGGATCTCTTTCTTTGTGTCACGGGGGACCAGAACTTGGACGCGGTTTTCCAAGTGTGGAACGACAACCCCCTCCCCTTCCAGTTTTAATGTAAAGCCCTTCGGATAAGCGGAGCCAGTTGAAACCAGTTCTTGCTTTTTACATCTCTTCGAGCAATCCCGGAAGAAGTAAGTAGGTCCCCCCACCCCTGCCTAAAAACCACCCCCAGGCGCCAATATATTTTCCTTATCAACTGGCACACATGTCAGTGTACGCAAGCATATCTTTCCTCCTGCTGGAGATCACCTCGCTGTGGGGTTTTCCTTTCCTGTTTGCTTTTCCATCCCCTGCTGTAGGGGGTGGGGGGGTTGCATCTTACCTTTCCTCTCTCTTAAGCACTTTCTTGCACGCCTTCTTCTTTGCGCGTGTGTCGAAGGGGAGCTTGCCAAGAAAACCGAGGTGACGCTTCTCCGACATGGGGCAGCTTCTCCTCAGGGAGATCCGTCCCAGTCTAGCCTTCGGACCCGATTTCTCCCACTTAGGGCTAGCTCTTTCCCTCGGGTGGATCTTACGGGACCCTCCCCTGACCCTTCCGCAGAAAAAAAACGTTCGGCAGTTCAACTCCGGCTACTGTACGGCTACCCAGGCTGACACCCCTCCCACTTTGTGCGGCACAGAGGAGACATTCACCAGCCTTCCAAGCCCGACTCTGGGACAAAGCGACTGCTTGTATCTCGCTGCGGGATTGGCGTCAACAAAGACATTGTTCCTGGCATCGCTGGTTTTCCTTTCCCTCTTTTTCTAGCTAGGAATGGCAAAAGCCAGCAGACACCCCCTCTCAGCCCAGTCTTACACTACTGGTAGTCCTCGACTTACAACAGTTCATTTAGTGACTGTTCAAAGTCTCTCTCTCTCTCTCTGTCTCTTTGTCACTCTGTCTCTTTCACTATCACTCTCTTTCTCTCTCTTTGTCACTCTGTCTCTTTTTCTGTCACTCTCTCTCTCTTTGTCACTGTCTCTTTCTCTGTCACTCTCTCTCTCTTTCTCTCTCTCTCCCTTTGTCACTCTGTCTCTTTCTCTGTCACTCTCTCTCTGTCACTCTGTCT
>NW_020717463.1:3121-19674 GCF_900518725.1 Notechis scutatus | reverse complement strand
GTAAAATGAGGAGCCAGATTGTTGGGGGCAAGAGGCTGACTCTGTAAACCGCTTAGAGAGGGCTGTAAAAGCACTATAAAGCGGTATATAAGTCTAAGTGCTATTGCTTATGAGCACAACTGAACCCAACGTTTCTGCAGTCGAGACCGTTGCGAAGTGAGGTTTGCCCCATTTTACGACCTTTCTGGCCACAGTTGCTAAGTGAAACCCCGCAGTTGTTAAGCGGATCTGGTTTCCCCCGCCGAAGGTTAGCAAAGGGGATCCCATGACCCCCAGGACACTGCAACCGTCATAAATACAAGTCAGTTGCCAAGTGCCTGAATTTTGATCGGGGGTGTGTGTGTGCTGCAATGATCATAATGTAAGAAAAACAGCCATAAGTCACTTTTTCGGTGCCACTCTCACTTTAAATGGTCACTAAACGAACTGTTGTAAGGTGAGGACGATTTTACAAGCTCCATTCATGAGCCTCCAGGTCCTCCTATTAGCCAAGATCTCACGAAGATGAACAAGATAGGAGTGAATTCACTCGGACTTTTGTGGCATTCACAGCACGGCCCCTTAAAATTCTATGTCTGTTTTCTGACTATCAAAGAGCAGCTCTCACCTTCCAACCACTTGCATCTCTACATTTGGACGGTCAACTATCTGGTGGGTGATGCGTGGATCCGTAACATCGTAGGTGGCGCCAATGCAGAGTGACGTGTCCCAGGACACTTTGCCCCCAAAGCACCTGGCGAAGGAGAGGTGGGGTTCAGCCAGTTCTAGTGACAGGTTCTACATTCAAGTTGTCAACTCATAAAATATTTCTATGGTCTTTTTAGAGTGGCCAACAGAAAGGGAGGGGGGAGCAGGGCGGCAGCTTGGAAACCGAAAGTGCATTCCATAAATAGTTTTTCAAAGATAGTAACTAGGCGACTGAAGTTTATGCCGGGCACAATTCCAACTGGAGAAGATGATTGATGACTCTGGGCTATGGAGGTGTCCCATTGGAGAATATGAATTAGGATACACCCAGGGGGTGGGAGAAAACCAGGGTCAACGGTGACAATGAATGATGTGTCAGCTACACCCAGGCAGTGCCGGACATGTTAACTCCCAATAAATCCTTGTGAAGCTTTGGAAGTTTGGCTCGAGACTTGTGATTTAATTGGGGGTTAAGTGCCGGAATCCTGACACAAATGCACATTAGGTTACAATTTAAAAGAGAGTGTTTGTATTGTTGGAAAAAGCACCTTGGGGACACTCATGACCTGGATGGTTGAGAGTCTCCACGGACATCCCAAGAGATGCCTCTTTCCAAGCTGTATGGTTAAGCGAAAAAATTTCGAGGAACATTTTACCTTTCGATAGCCAGAGTGGGGAGAAGTCTATGGAGATTCTCAGTCCTCCAACTCATGGTTATCCCAAAGGTGCTTTTTTTGTTTTCAACAGGCAACTGGACTTCCTGGTTGTTGTTTTTTTCCTTGAAGGCATTTCGTTTCTCATCCAAGAAGCTTCTTCAGCTCAATACCAACGGAAGTATTGGAACAGGTCACAGAATTTATTTATAAAAAAGGCACACAACTAACTCAGAGCTGAATTGACAAAGAAGGCACAAATTTACACAGAATTTACAAAGAAGGCACAACTAATGCCTTCAAAGATCAAGAAAGTCCAGTGGCCTCTTGGTGGAGATTCTTGCAGGAGGCTCACTCAACAAAGACCTAAACATGGCCCACCACTCAAAAGGGCTGCAGAGCAACCCAGCACTGGTCCAACCCTGGCCCAAATTCTAGAACAGAGCTGATGAAACAAAGGCAAAGACTTAACATACCTGATGACAAAAGCTAAGGGTTCGCGAGGCACCTCCCTGTTGAGAAAGAACTGCAGCCCTTCGAAGAGCTTCTTCTGTTTCTCCAAGTCTTCTTCCTCCTTCCTCCTGGACTCCTCTTGTTCTGCAGTCTCCTAGCAGAGAGAGAGAAAAAAAAGCTCCATCAACCCCCTTCTCCATGTTGGAAAGGTTAAAAAAAAAAGGCAACAAAATCTCAGGCCTTTGTGAATTTAATTTGGTGCGATGGAATGTAGTCTGGATTCCCAGAAGGGAAGGAGGTGCATTCCGGAGGAGTCGGAGGCAAACAAGTTCAGAGAGTTTGTGTGAGAGAAAGAGGGCGAAGACAGCCTCTTCCTAACAGTTCCCCAGAGCAGGCTTCGTGCGCGTAACAAGTCTGTTTCGGTTTGGCAAGATTCTGTCTATAGGTTTGGAACAGTAATCTTCTTGGAAGAATCACAATCTTCCTTTCTTGAGCTCGGGAGACATTTTCTGAGCCATAAACTATCTCAAAGTAAGGATAAGAGGTTCTCCAGCCTTATCCACTCCACCTGGACCGGCCCAGTCTCCCCAACATCCTGTCTCTTGGAAGGCATTTTCCTCTGACTCCAAAAAAAAAAGGGTGCCACTCACTCCTTCCACGGGAAACTCATCCGCTTCGGCTTCATCTTCTATGTTGGGGGCAACGACTCGAGCCAGGCTGGTGCTGAGAGCTGACAGTTTCTAATTGGGGTGGGGGGGAGAGAGAAGAAAAGAGAATTAACGGGAGACTTGATCCAAGTCACTTTAAGTGAAGCACACACTTTAATGTAGATTCCCCGAGTTGAAACACGCTGGCTGGGGAATTCTGGGAGTTGAAGCCCACACATCTCCAAGCTCCCAAGGTCGAGAAATACTGAATATAGAGACTGCGGTGGTTTCTTAAGGAAGGACGTGGAGGAAAATTTGGAAGGACGGGATTGGGCACCCACATTCTCACCTCCAAGGTGCTCTCGGAGTCCAAGGCATACGGTTCTCCCTCCTCTGGCTTGCTCTCTGCTGAGGAATGGCCTTCGATCTAAAAGAACAGACTGTCAGGGTTCCGGCGATTGCCCGAATTAAATCACGAGCCTCAAGCCAAGTTTCAAAAGAATCCAAAAGGTTTATGAGGAGCAACATGTTGGCATTGAACCCGTATGAAGCCAACTCCGACAACCACGTGATTTACGGTCACCTGTGACCCTGTTTCCCCCCACAGGACACGGGGAGGTCAACTCCTTGAGGCAGTCCAGAGAGGCCACCCAAACTGAACCATGAGGAATAAACCTTACCGTTAATTTTAAGGTTACAGTCCCAGAACCTTGCAAATTTTGCGGGGAATATTTTCATTTTTTTTAAAAAATGAAGCGTTGGCTATGGCTTAATATTTAAAAAAAGGAAGTTGGAATTGATTACAGGGAGACCCCTGACTGTATGAAGTAGTAACGGCCCTGGAAGAAGTGACGAACAGAACAAAACAAAATAGAACACATTCACTTAACAACTGGGTGGCTAACTTAACATCTTACTTAGCAACAGAAATGTGGGGCTCACTTTTGGCCATAAGTTGAGGACTACCTGTCCTGAAGGACCACTGTACCAAAGAGCTGGGTCACTTTGAGTTTCCAATTCCTTCTCCCTTCCTTGGGCGTCAATAGTGTTTTGTCAATGGCTCTGCCTATTTTTTTTCCCAAAGGCCATCTCTGTTTTTCTCTCTCTCTAACTGGGGAAGTTAAGAAGATACAAGCTGGCCTTTCTCAGTGGCTTGTCTGTTTCACTCACCTTTGGGGGATAGTGTAAGTTCAGTGTCTGGTAGAGGCGAAAATTGACAAAGCCAAGGAGGGTGGTGTAGAATTCGGTGAAAGTAGCCATGACTCTATAATCCACATCGGTCGGGTGCTGGAAGAAAGTGAGCCAGTCAATCAATCAATCAATCAATCTGCAGAAAGTTAAAAAAAATTTTTTTTAACTCCCAGTTCTATTTTTCTGTAAATAGGAAGTGTTAAAAGGAAGTGTTGGGAATGGCTTAATATTAAAAAGGAATCTATATATATAAAAGCGAAATGCCACTCACGCATCATCACAAAATCTCCAGAACCGTAAAGCCTACAAACTTTAAATTTGGCACATATGTTCCTCTTGGCTTCTAGGGGCTCACCAAGAAAGGATTTTTTGAAATGACCATCAGAGCGTTAGCATTTTGTATATTATTATTATTATTAACACGCTCTGATGCTAAGGAGTTCTACTCCCCCTCCCCACCTGGAAAGAAATCTGTTCCAAATGCAAAACACAAGCAGAGGAGAGGAGTTGCAGTTTTAGTTTCACAGCACCAAGCAGCTTTAGTACAGAACAGCTGAGCTAAGCCATGTCCAGGCTCCTTGCTGTCTCCTCCTTGCTCACACAGCAAATACTGTATCAGTTTCCAAACAGCCCTCAACTCTGACATACGGACAGGATGCTAGCCAGATGAATACTGATGGATGCTGGTAGGCAGAGGCAGAATTTTTCCCCCTTATTTCCCCCCCCAAAAAACTAAGCCCGATCACATAGTTTCGTAGAGAAGCAGGGGTATCCAGCTGGTTTGAAATAAGTACAGGGAGAGCACGTGCAGAGGGGCCATGATTTCCCATGCTGCCTGCATTCCCGTGGAAGGGACTTGGTTTGTTTGCGAACCTGAGCTGATGCAATAAAATAAATCAAGATTTATCACATTACAATCAATGGAAAAAGAGACCTTGCAGGCACAAGAAGGGATACCTGCGTTGGTAATTATTAAGAAGCAAAATATAACTTTAAAAAAAAAAAAAAGAAAGGAATGCTTGTGAAGACAATGCTCTGTGTCCAACCAACTGGACAAACAGCTCCTAACAATGAAGCTCCATGCTTGGAGTTAATTGTTAATTGCCATTTTCACCTTGGTTTTTTATTTCAAAAAGTTAATGATTTCCTTCTCACAAGAACACAACACCAAGCAAGAGAGTTCGGCACGCCAACTACAGAAAGGGACCTGCTGTCTGGTTAAGAAAGCCTAATGCTGTTCAGGTACATAACAGAGTTGGAAGAGACTTTAAGTCCAACCTCCAGCTCAAGCAGAAGATCCTATACCATTTCTGACAAATATTTGTACAATCTCTTCTTGAAGACCTTAAGTGATGGAGCACCCACAACTTTTGGAGGCAACTCGTTCCACGGATTAATTGTTCTGCCAAGAAATTTCTCTTTAATTCCAGGTTGCTTCTCTCCTTGATTAGTTTCCATCTATTGCTTCTTATCCTGCCTTTAGATGCTTTGGAGAGTAGCTTGACTCCCTCTTCTATGTGGCAGCCCCTCAAACATTGGAAGACTGTTATCATGTCTCCCCTAATCCTTCTTTTCATTAAACTAGACATACCCAGTTCCTGCAACCGTTCTTCGTACGTTTTAGCCTCCAGTCCCCTAATCATCTTGGTTGCTCTTCTCTGCACTCTTTCTAGAGTCTCAACATCTTATTTCTATTGTGATGACCAGAACTGGATGCAGGATTCCAAGAGTGGCTTTATTACCAAGGCATTATAAAGCGATAGTATCACTTCTCATGACCTTGGTTCTGTCCCTCTGTTAATGCCACCTAAGGACTGCGTTGGCTTTTGCTGTAAGCTTCCTCTGCTAGCCCTTGTCCAAAGTATCTTATTTCTTGCAACTCGATTTGCAAACTGATGCAGAAAATATCAACGAAGGCTGAAGCGAAGGATGGGGAAAAAAATGAGTGACTTTTTCATCTTAAAAGTCAGGTGTGATGGAGGGAGCCAAAACTATTTCTGGAATCAAACCGCACATTTCACGCAGGCTACATTAAAGCTGTCCTGAGCACGAACGATCAGCACTGGATTCATTCAGCGACGCTTGTCTGCACTCAGCCCTCCATCTTGAATGATCAGGGCTGCAATTTATTTCGTTAAGGACAGGGTCCTGACAGGGGAGCAGGAGCGGAGAGAAACTTATCCGTGTCCAACGATGTTAAAACAACCCTCTTACTCACGTTGTGGGAAAAGGCATAGGGTGTTATCCAGGTGATAAGCTGGCCCAGCACCTCAGCCTGGTAATAGATGCCCTTAATGGAGAGAAAGACCTGTGGAAAAGCAGGGAAAAACAAACTCAGCCAGGAAAACAAAACTGTAGACAGGAAAGAAATAACTACTATGAGAGTTGGTTAAATCTTTGGGGCTCAGTGTATCAACAATTCAGAAAATGCTTAACTCTGCTGGCATGTCACCCTTTCCCCCTGAACAAAACAGAAACAATTCTTTACATAGTCACTTATTTAAAAAAACAAAAAAAACAATCCGATCATGCATTGGCCACATGCCACTTTCTTCCAGGTTCGGTTGCCAGGCTCTGCAGCCTGCCCGTGCCTTCTCCAACGCCTTGGTTCTTGGAAGTGGCTTCGGGGAACCTGTGACCTCCCAAAACCTCACAAAACCTGCGGCTTTTGAGTGCTCCAGAGCAGGGGTCCCCAACCACCGGTCCGCGGACCGGTCCCGATCTGCGGAACAACTCCTACCGGGCCGCTGGCTTGCTGGGCGCCGCCATCTTTTTTTCATGAAAAAGTGCTTCCGGTGAGCTTTTCCGGGTAGAAAGCTCACCGGAAGCACGTTTTCATCAAAAAAAGATGGCGGTGCCCAGCTGATGCCGGTACCGGGCCGCGGCGTCAAAAAGGTTGGGGACCACTGCTCCAGAGGCCACACAGGAGCCCGGCCCTCTAGTGTTGACTTTGGGAAGCTGCACAAGGGCGCACGCCATTCACGCATGGCCTCCAGTCTCAAAAAGCAGCATAGAAGGAAGATTGTAGTAAATAGGAATAATATATTTGTCAACTCATAAAACATTCCTATGCCTGTTTTAATAGTTGCCATAACAGAAATAGGTTAAGAAATCTATTGAAAAATGATAAAATAAGCCTGAGGAAAGTATTTGAGAAAAATAATAGAAAATACGTAAAGTAGAGGTAAGGTATGAAACTGAATGTGAAAGATAAATGTGTGATTAAAGACATGTCTGTTGGAATCATGCTGTTCACTGAAAAAAGATGTTTTTTTTTTTTTAAAAAAATGTGGAAAACCGAAAAAAAATATTTTTTTAAAAAAAGAATTCTATAAAAATAGTTGTTGGGAAACGATGGCGTGATGCTCAAAACATCATGGCACGTCAGCTTGGAAACGCGTGTCGTAGGTACGCCATCAGTGGGCCAACAGCTCCTTTGCTGACTTCTTCTCTTGGCATGTATTGATCCGAGGGAAACCGATCAGCTTCGGCGTCTCCAAGGAGAGGCCTCTTCCCAGCTCACCTTGCGAAGACCGCGCGAGGCGACAACGTAGTTAAGGAACTCCACGGTCAGCCGACGACACAGCTGGATGGTTTGGACATGGCACTTGCCGGTGCGTGGGAAGGTAGAAAATAGAACGCACATGGAGAGGGCATCGTCCAAATCCCGCAGGGCGTCCACGAAGGTTGGGTATCTGCAGCCATCAAAAGAACAGGACAAGTTCAAAGAACCAACTGCCCCCTGACACTTGTGGGAAAGAAGTTGCAAGCATCATTGTGGCTTCCTGCTCTTAGGGCTTAACCTGCCAACAGGAATTGCTCCAGATCTGTTGTGCAACCAGGTTTTTCTGAAAGAACTGGATAGCCAAGTCTAAACATAACCGCAACACTAGAATTCGGAATCATTTGAAAACTCCTCATTCCCCCTCCAAACCCTTGGCAGTTTACTGATCTTGAGGGCCTTCAACTATTACCTCTCTTTGATGATGTGATCCAACTTGTAAGTTGGCTTGTTGTCTTTGAGGCGCTGCACTGTGTTCCATTCGCTCTTCCCGTATGCTTTACGCAATTTGCGGACAAACACCTTGGGGAGAGAAACATTTTACAGCTCCACACTTACCCGTATCCAGACCATAATTCTAAGGGTCTGGCCAGCTATCCTTCCTCTTCTGCAACAAGGAGACACTGAGACTTTGGTCTTTTTCTTTCTTCCTTTTATACTAAGCATATATTTTTTATGTATTTTTTTTTTCATTTCTCTTTTGACCGCATTAAAAATACTTTATAAAAATACCGTATTAGAAATACTCTATTTCACAGATACCAAATGGTTTAACTTCTCACCCAGAACGCTAGCAACTTTAATCATTTTGGGGGGCTGGATCAAACGGTCTTAAATTAACTTTGACACTGACACACCGGGTTTAAGTGAAAACGACGTCGATCAAATCATTAACACAGGAAGCGGAAGCATCCCAACTTCTGGGTAAGTGGCAGAAGAGCAGTTTTTGAAAAGTGCCAAACGCCCACCTGCCCCATCCAAAGTGACTGTTATACCCAGAGGTTCATCTGCAGCTTTTAATTAGTTCCAGGCTCTCTCACAATTGGGATACCTTGTAGTCCCGGAATTTGTTGACAATGGGCTCATGGAGAAGAAACTTTATGTCTTTCAAAAGGTAGAACGTCCGGGCAGCTGTTGAACCCTTGTTCACCTTCTTCTTGTGTTTGGGCTCATGGGGATAAATCCCTTTGAGGATACAGAGTCGCCTGAAAAAGAAAAGAAAAAAAAGGGAGAGAAGATGGTGTCAGATCCATGTATCTGCCATTCTTTTATGGGTGTTGATACAAGCAATCCTTTTTGATATAACCTGAATATCTTAATTCTTGTATTGAATCTGTATAACCTGCACATGATATACAACTGGGGGACTGGAGCCCAGATGCCTGGAAACTTGTCACCTCTTGGAGAGATAGCAAGAGGAGAAGGGGCCATAAAAACTCCAGCTCTGAAAGAAACTTCTTGGGAAACTTTTCTCAACTACGTTCCCAGAAAAAGTGTGTGTGTGTGGGGGGGGGATTAACATGTTGCTTCATTGTATTGACGAAATCCACACTGGACTAAGGGGAGGGGTTCTAATTCCCTTTATCTAAGCTACATGCCTGGAGGGATATCAGACCCTGCTTTGAACATCACCTGGGATCTTTTCCTTTTCAATAAAGAATTCCTTTTGAAATACTCAAGTTTTCCAAAGTTCATTCTTATCGTCTGAAGGGGAGAGAATCTGGGCCTGATTCAACTTGTTCACCTGCTACCTTAAAAGTCTTGGCTGGCTTCACATTTAAAGATGGGGAAACTTGTGATTCCACCGTTAACTTGGGGGTGGCAGTAGCCGCCAAAACTCAACAACCAAATGAAACTCTGAATAATGGATTTACATATCCTGCAAACTTTTGGATAGTGAAGTGGGCAGCACATCAGGGGTTGCCACAGAGAAGAGGGGGTCAATCTATTACCCAAAGCACCTGAAAAGCAGGACAAGAAGCAACGGGTGGAAACTAATCAAGGAGAGAAGCTATTTTAGAACTAAGGAGAAATTTCCTGAAAGTGAGAAAATTCATCAGTGGAACAACTTGCCTCCAGAAGTTGTGGATGCTCCAACACTGAAGTTTTTAAGAAGAGGCTGGACAAGCATATACATTTAATAAATAATTAAAACATGCTTTTGCCAAGCATGTTGTGTGAACTCAACCATCACCTGATCCTTACCCAATATTTTTCGGTCTCCACATTTTCCCCACCTCATCACCACCACCTCCATCAGTTTCTACTCCATCCCTACCAAAGCATCACTGCACAGAGCAAGTGACACCTACGGCAGACCACTCAGTATCTTTGCCATACCTGAAGTCTGGAAGGCTGAGCTGCAGTTTCTTCCGAGCTTTATTTCTGGTGATATAATTGGTGGCGGAACCTCTCTCGTACTTTCGTAGACGGCCAAGGAAAAAGAGAGACAATGTAGTTAATTATCTCTTGCCTGCAAGTAACTATTCCCTTACTACAGGAGGCTGGATGTGGAGCCTTCCAGATATGCTGCAGCTCCTCGGTTGGCATGTTTGCCCAGCTGGAAAGTGCCAGGCGAAAAGGCTCCCCAAGGATTGATGATCTGTGAGATCCTTGGGTGAGAGGGCAAGAAGAGGAGTCACAGAGTAGGCAGTGGTCAGATAAAGAGGCAACCTGAGGCTGAACGGAAAGCACTTCAGAAGGAGCTCTCTCTTACAGGTAATCAAGGGACCAACCCGGGAGTCTGGGGAGGACTCGGAGGGTCCTCCGTCCGATGCGGAGATGGGGCCAGGACTATCTGGGAGTGGGGTGCTGACTCCAGAGCCTCTGGAATCTGGCAGCAGCGAGGAAGAGGAGCAAGGGGAGCCTGTTCCCAGTGTGCATGTGCACAGAGCTGTCAGAAGGCGAGAGCAGCTGAGACAGAATGGGCGACTCCGGAGTAACACTGGGAGATGATTGCTCCTCCCCTAAGGGATAAAGGACAGGCAAAGGTAGAGAAACCTTTGCAGGAAGCAAAACAGTGCCTTCGGTTCAGATTCATTCTTGAAGCTCTTTGTAATCCACTTGGCTTTTTTCTCTAGTTCATTCTGTTATTGGCAGCCCTTCACGGGAAAGAAAGGTGGGTGCTTATCTCCGGGGACTGTTTGAGATTCATTCTCAGCTGGGAATGAAAATAATTCCCAGTGTTGCAATAAAACAAGACTGGTTTTTAAAGTAAGCGTGTGCGTAATTACGGTCTCAGAAGCCTTGGTCAAAACATAATCCTCAACTAACAACAGTTCATTTAGCGACTGTTCAAAATCGCAACATCAGTGAAAAAAAGTGACCGACAACCGCTTTTCACACTTACAACCATTGTAGCATCTCCACAGTCACGTGATCAAAATTCAAATGTTTGGCAACTGACTCATACTTATGACGGTTGCGGTGTACCCAAGGTCACGTGGTCCCCTTCTGCGACCGTCTGACAAGCCAATGGAGAAGCTGGATTCACTTAGCAACTGTCTTAGTAACATTTGCATTGATTCACTTTTGAAGTTCGAAGTTACAACCGCCACCGGGGAAAAAAGGGACTCCCAACCGCATTTTCATGCATGGGACCACTGCAGCATCCTTGTGACCAAAATCCAGACGCTTGTCCACTGACTCGTACTTTTGACAGTTGGAGCGTCCCTGGGTTGTGTGATTCCTCTTTTGCGACCTTCTGCCCAGCCAAGTCAACGGGGAAGCCAGCTTCCCTCAACGACT
This sequence comes from Notechis scutatus, assembly GCF_900518725.1. Next base: position 8,734 of record NW_020717463.1, on the reverse strand, counting down.
GCCTTTACTCGCTTCAGATCCCCAGTGACTCACTTAACGGTGGCAAAAAGGTCGTAAAACGGGGCAAAACTCCCCAAACAGGTGTCTTGCTCACCACCTCCCTGGAGACCTCCCAAAACTTATGGACCGAGGCCTCGCAAGGCGAGAGGCCACTTCCAAAGCCCTGGAGGGAGGCTCTGGCTCCCTGGCATTTAAGGGTAGACTGCTCCTGAGCGAGGAGGCTCGACCCTCGGCCCCATCTTCCCCGGAGCATTTTGCTCTGCTTGGACGGGACAGAGTCCCGCCGAAGCGGAGACCCGCCAGTGGGCGACTCGCAAGATGCGTGTCGGAGGAGTCCAAACCCGGAAGTGGCGCGTCTGCGTTCGGACGTTCTTTCAAATGCACGTGGAAAGAAAAAGAGAACCTCGGACGCTTTTCAGGACGGGCGTTACAGCCGCCGTGACCCCGCTGAGCGGAAGACCGCGCAGTACCTTCTTTTTCTCCAGGCCGCCCATCGTGGCTGCCCGGCCGTTTCTCCCCCTCCGACTTCGGCCCACGTGGTGGTGCAGATGCTTCCTGGTCGGCCCAAGCCCCGCCCCTTCCGCCCTCGGGAAGCCCCGCCCCTTCCTCCTGGGAGGGTGTCCACGTTAGTGCCTGAACGGGAATCCGGAGGGGCCGCTATGATCACAGGAGCGGACGGATGTGGACTTCGCGGGATAGGAGGATGCGAGGCGTTTCGTGGTTTGGAGCACGCCGCCAAATGCTGTTCCAGAGGCCTCTGTTTCTGGGCAGGCACTAAATTAGACGGCCGGAGAGGGGTCCTCTGGAGAAGGGTCCTCTCTGGGGAGAGCATGATGGGGTTTGGCTCTCCGTGATAAAGAGGAGGCGCACGAAGCCGCGTCCCCCCCCCCCCCCCGCGTCTCTCTGCTGCCCCCTGCAGGAGGCTTCAGACTGGCTTCTTAATAGAAGGGGAAAATAGAATAGAATGAAAAAAAATTCTATTCAGAGCTGCTGGCTTGCTGGGCTTGGCTTAAGGGCAGGACGGGAGTGTGTAAATAATGATATCGCTCAAGAAAGACCTTGAAATTTTCATGGAGATACAGAAGGAAGGCAGGAAGGAAGAGAGAGGGGAAGGAGGAGGGGAGGGGAAGGGAGGAAAGGAAAGGAAACGGAGAAAGAAAAGAGAAAGAATAGGAAAAGAGGAAGAAAGGAAAGAAAGGAAGAACCAGAAAGAAAGAAAGAAAGAAAAGAAGAACCAGAAAGAACGAACCAACCAGAAAGAAAATAAAGAACAAACCAGAATGAATGAATGAATGAGCTAAAAAGAAAGAATGAACCAGAAAGAAAACAAATCAGAAAGAAAGAATAAACAAACCAGAAAGAAAGAAAAAGAAAGAAAGAAAGAACCAGAAGGAAACAAAGAACCAGAAAGAATGAAAGAGAAATCCAAATTGTGCCTCAATTAGTTCAGTACTTACCGGGAAAGCCAACAACAAGCCGTTCTCTATCCCTTCCTGAATTAAGAGTATCCGGCAAAGTTCTGATTCACATCATCCTAAACCACCATTAGTTTTAACCATAACCAAGTCATAGTAGTCACAAGTATCACTAAGCCAAAACTATGAATAAAGTACAGTGAACGCATGCGTAGTGTGCACACTGTTACTATCCGATGGGAACCCCTTTTTCTTTGTACTTTATTATTTTAAGAATGAAAATATTTTAAAAATAGAAACACAAATTCTGTATTCAAACCTGCTTGCCTTGGGCTCATCTGCATTTTTTTCCCTGAGCCGTCATGCAATACATTTTGTTCTAGTGTAGGAACATAAATATTTGGGTTTGGAAACTATTGTTTACAGATAAGTGTGTTGCCCTTGTGGCTTAGAAAACAAGCAGTGGTTTTGTTGTAACACTTCAAAAAAGTGTATGAACATCATGATAAATAGCCACTAATTTATCTTTTAATTTTTAATTTATTCTTTTAAAAGTCTAACATACATGAGTGAAAAAAATGATGAGATAAAGATTACTTCATAAAACAGCTCAAGAACAAAATACATTACCCGTGTTTTATTCACAGATATGTCAGATCCCGTATTTCTGAACTGTAATTATGAAAGCTCATAGCATTTACATTCATAAGCCTGTTTTTGATATTTAAATCAAAACTGGCCTCACAAATGTATCCACAATGAGCTTTCCGACATTAAAGTTAGATTGTGGCTTGATCGTGAATCACATTCAGCAGTTATAAGGGACGTCACAAAAACCTTGGTTTAAAAAACAAACCAACCCTATTTTAAAAGTGACTTTGGTTCAGGGATAATTGAGATTCTAGCTTTAAAAAAAGGAAACAAAATACTGAATGCGCAGATCGCTCTATTCCTGTAGCTTTTGTGCTTTCCCTGGTGGGAAATCCAACCATCGCCGATTTATTATTTCAATGCTCTTATTCGGTCTGGCACAACTCGTCCAACACACTTGTCCGCTGCCCCTCGTTCCAGATCCCTGCCCTGGTTTCTCAACTTTCTTTTTTCTTTGAAGCCACATCCTGTACAAAAAAAAAGCTGACTTCAGCAGCTGGGAGGGGAAACCGGAGATTGAGATCGTATGACAAAGAGTAAACAAGGAGTCCAGGGAAAGAGGCTCTCTCTCTTCAATGCAGCTTCTGGCTCCTTCTGAGAATTCAAAAGAAGACTCCGTAGGAAGGAATCAACAACCGGTACAATTAAGGTAAGATGCATCAAGGAAGCCCATGGTCAGAATGCTGAAGTTTTACCCACCCTGCTGCCCTCCAGGCATGTGGGGCTACAGGAGGAATTTTCCCAGGAAGCATGAAAAGAGCCAGATCTGAGATGGCTGCATTATCTGTCTGTTTTTAAAAATACAAAAATTCTGTCCCATTGGATTTCCGCTGGACTTATTTCTGGAGAAATATTGCCTTTGTTGGGTGAGGAAGCAGATTGAAGAGGAAGGAAGAGGCAGCCTCATTTTTTCTGTTTTTTTCTCCTAATAGAATAGAATAGAATAGAATAGAATAGAATAGAATAGAATAGAATAGAATAGAATAGAATAGAATTCTTATTGGCCAAGTGTGATTGGACACACAAGGAATTTGTCTTTGGTAAAGAAGATTCTCTCGCAAAGTAACTTTCAGTAAAAGAAGATTGAGGTGCAAAAGATTCTATCTATCTATCTATCTATTCTATCTATCATATCTATCTGTCTGTCTGTCTATCTATCTATCATCAATTATATCTATTATAGCTATCTATTATATCTATCTATCTATTATATCTATCTATCTATCTATCTATCTATCTATCTATCTATCTATCTATCATCTATCATATCTATCTATAATATCTATTAGATCTATCTATTATATCTATATTATATCCATCTATCATATCTATCTATCTATCTATCTATCTATCTATCTATCTATCTATCTATCTATCTATCTATCTATCTATCTATCTTTCTATCTATCTATCTATCTATCTATCCATCCATCCATCCATCCATCCATCTATCCACCTACCTACCTACCTACCTATAAATATATAAAAGCGAAAGACCCCTCACGCATCATCAGAAAATCTCCAGAACCGTAAAGCCTACAAACTTGAAATTTGGCACATATGTTCCTCTTGGCTTCTAGGGGCTCACGAAGAAAGGATTTTTCCAAATGACCATCAGAGCATTTAGAGTATTTCCTATATTATTATTATTATTATTATTATTATTATTATTATTATTATTATTATTATTAACATGCTCTGATGCTAAGGAGTTCTACTCCCCCTCCCCACCTGAAAAGAAATCTCTTCCAAATGCAAAACCCAGAGATCAAAACATGATAAAGGGTGCCAAAGTCCCCTGGAGTCTCTCGTGTCGCTGCTTTTCCTCCGACTTGGCTAAAGTCCTTTCTCTTTTGTCAGACTTGGAGAGGATGCCGTGATGCCCCGAACCACTCCTTGAGGTGATCAGTAATCTGGCATTCCTGAAGAGAAGGCTGCTTGGGACAGGCCACGCCGTTTTCCTGCCTTGGTCTCCGTCGGGATGGTTTTTCCGTGGCTCCGACTTCCCTTCCTTTTCCTCTTCCACCTCCTGTTTGCGTCAGCCCAGCTGTGCGGTAAGTCTGCTTATTTGTTTTTCTTTATGATCAAGATTGTCAGGAAGTGGCTGTGAAAATGGATTGTTTGGGTTCACACCAGAGGTGGTATTCAGCTGGTTCGGACCGGTTCTAGAGAACCGGTAGCGGAAATTTGGAGTCGTTGGGAGAACCGGCCAATCCCACCTCTGACTGGCCCCGCGAACCCCATCTCTTCTCCACCTCCCATCGAGTCCCAGCTGAAAAACGCTCCTGAGTCCAATTTTTTTAGTGCCGTTTTTCCCCCCCGGTGCCGTTGTAACTTTGAGTGGTCATTAAACAAACTGTCGTAACTCGAGGATTATCTGCAATGAGTAGGAGCCTTGTTCCCAGTCTCAAATCCTGCTTATTCTCTCCTTCTCTGGCAGAAATCCCTGCAGGAGCCCTTGAGCTCATCCAGACCCTGAATTCGGAGCTCCTAAAGGTGGCGGGAGATGGGTCCCAGGAGCCAAACCCCAGCCTCTATTTGGCCCTTCGACTCTCCAGCCAGCATAACCTGGAGAAGGAAAGGGAGTATCTCAACCGACTGACAGACGTCTTTCAGCCTCAAAGCAGTAGGTAGGTGCTGTCGAATCGCAACCCAGACATCCACAACGGAGCTGGAAAGCAGGTTCTCCAGAACTGGTCCGAACCGGCTGAATCCCACCTCTGGATTAGATGACCTACAAGATCCCTTCCAACTCTGTTAATCTGTCATCTGGTCTCTTGCCTTATCAACTCTAGGATGCCTTCTGAGCTCAGCCCCCGGAAGAAACCTGGGACAGGAGAGCTGGCATTATACCTCCTGGCACTGCGGGCCGGTTGTCAGAACATGGATACCCCAGAGAGGAACCGAATCGTGACCCGGTTGAAGCTTCTCCTAAATAAAGAAATGAAGCAGATTGGTGAGAATGGATCAACCAGAATTCTTCCCTTTCACAGGGATTTCCTCACCAGGATAAGTGTGTTCATCCGAGACTGTAAAATTAGAAACCACCAACCATGGACTTGGTGCCCCCAACCCTGGCCAAATGCTTTAAGCCAAGGGTCTTCAAACTTGGCCAAGTTCAGGACTTGTGGACTTCAACTCCCAGAATTCCTCAGCTGACATGACTGGAGGAGGAATTCTGGGAAGTTGAAGTCCACAAGTCTTAAAGCTGTCAAATTTGAAGATCCCTGGAATAGATAGATAGAGAAAGAGAGGTAAAATAGAGAGAGAGAGAGAAAGAGATAGATAGATAGAAAGAATAGAGAAAGAGGTAGAATAGATAGAGAGAAAGAGAGATAGATAGAATAGATGGATAGAATAGATAGAGAAAGAGAGATAGGATAGAGAGAAAGAGAGAGATAGAATAGATAGATAGAATAGATAGAGGTAGAATAGATAGAAAGAGAGAGATAGAATAGAGAGAATAGATAAAGAGGTAGAATAGACAGAAAGAGAGAGATAGAATAGAGAGAATAGATAGACAGAATAGAGAGGTAGAATAGATAGA
>NW_020717462.1:34489-45666 GCF_900518725.1 Notechis scutatus | reverse complement strand
GCGGGGGGGGGGGGGGGGGGGGGGGGGGGGGGGGGAGAGACTTTTGGCTTCATGCAAGGAAAGCAGCAGAAGCAGCACAAGTCTTTCTTTCTCTCCCCCAAACTCCATCAGAATGGTGCAGCCATGGAGCAGGATGCCTTGCAGGGTCCCAAAGACTCATTTCTGCCAGAGTTTGGGGGAGAGAAAGAAAGACTTCTGCTTTCCTTGCATGAAGCCAAAAGCAGAAGAAGAAAGAAGCAGAAAGAAGCAGCCCGGTGGCCAGGTCAGGTGCATGGGGTGAGTGGGGCAAGTTCCCCCCTCTGCCCTTTCCCCCCTCCCCTCACTACCTCGTGTTGTTCACAATGCAAGCAACACAAGACTTGTGTTCCCGCGAACCCTGGATTAATTGCTTTGGGGGGTGCTTTGGAGGTGAGATTTCTCTGCGGACCACCAAAATTTTCTCACAGATCACCAGCGGTCCCCAGCCCACTGGTTGGCGACCACTGCTCTACGCAGTTCTAATTCTGGCCATGCCTAACCCATTATCCCTAAATGTTATTAACCCTATAACATGTCTACATCCCTACCGTATTCCGACCCTCACTAACTGATCCCCACCTGGTGCCACCTTCACCATGTTTTAACCTAAGGCTTAATTACCACCTATATGTGCCCCAACCCCCTTTAACAATATGCACCACATCAATACATGAAAAGAGCCATTTCCAGCAGCCCCGCAGTTGTTTCAGAATCCATCCTGCAGCCCCGCAGTTGTTGCAGAATCCATCCTCAGCTCTGCTGAGTCATTCCAAAGCCATCTGCCAGCACACAAGCAGAAATACAGATCCGGCAGCAGCAGAGATAAGGTGACATGGCCAGTTGACATGCTGCAAGGCATATTTGGAGCTGATGGGCTCCAAGTGAACTTGGATCCCAACAGGAGGAAGTCATCGTTTTAAGTGACTGCAGATCCAACCCAACCATGAGAGGCCACCTTACCCACTTTGCCAGTCACTGGGAGGAAACTACCATGGATGCCTGGGTCCTGGAGATAGTGAGGTTGGGCTTCTCCCTCAAATTCTTCTCCACACCCCTGAGGTTTTACATTTGTTGTCCCATCTTAAGGGACAATGCAAAAAAGGTCCTCATGGCAACCTCTATACAACTCCTGTTGGACATTCAGGCGATCCAACTGGTTCCAGAGGACCAGCAGGGACAGGGATTCTATTCTATTCTCTTTGTGATCCCAAAGACTTGGGGGGTGGCAATTCTGGACATAAAAAGGCTAAACAACCACCTCGTCTACAGGCGGTTCAAAATGCAGTCCCTCCATACCATTCTGGAGAGCATCCAAGAGGGCGACTTCCTCATGTCGATTGACCTGACGGAGGCCTACCTACATGGTCCCATCTTACCATCCCACCGCCAGTTTCTCCACTTCTACGCGGGCCAGCATTACCAATATCGGGCCCTGCCATTCAGCCTATCGTCCGCACCTCAGGGATTTACCAAACTACTAGCAGTACTTCCAGTGCGCATCCAGTACTACCTGGACGATATTTTGATTCAGTCCTCCTCGGGGTGAGGGAGGACCTGCAGATTGCTATCCGGGTCCTTCAGGACCACAGATTTTTTATCAATGTCAACAAAAGTCACCTGTCTCTGGTCAATCGTTTGCTCCACCTGGGAGCAGTCATAGACACGACACACTGCGAGGTCTCTCTCTCCCAGGAGAGAGACGAGCTTACAGTCCTTGGCAAGTCACATCCAGAAGGAGCGAACAGTGTCACTGGCCCTTCTCTCACAGTTCCTGGGCAAGATGGTCTCCTGTTTCTCTATCATTCTGTGGGCATGCTTGCACGCCAGGGCCCTGCAATGGTTCCTCCTGCCTTACCAAAGGTAAAGCAGGAGTCACTCATCAGTCAAGGTCCGAGTGCCACTGGGAGTGCTCCAGTCCTTCCAGTGGTGGCAGTCCCAGACCATCACCAGAGGATGCCTGTTCAAGGAACCCAGCCACCTTACCCACACTACGGATGCCAGCCTCTTCGGTTGGGGGGGCCCATCTCCAGTCCCTGATGGCTCAGGGACAGTGGACTCAGGTGGAGCTGGGTCACAACATCAACTGGCTGGAGCTCAGGGCAGTTCATCTGGCCCTCAGGTGATTCCAGGACGTGGTGTCAGGCTGGCATGTCCTCATCTTGACAGACAACGTGGCCACCAAGGCCCATATCAACCACCAAGCGTTCCAGGGCTCTCATGCAAGAGGCCGAGCAAATAGGCCTCTGGGCAGAGAGACATCTTCTGTCCCTCAGGGCAGAACACATTTCCGGGGTGAACAACATACAGGCGGACTGGCTCAGCAGGGCCAGGATCAACCATTCAGAGCAGTGCCTGCATCCGTTCCTGTTCGACGAGCTGACGGAACAATTCAGTCTCCCAGTCGTAGACTTGTTTGCTTTCCCATCCAACAGACAGCTACCCAGGTTCTTTACCAGGCTTCCAGCACCGGGGGTGGGGGGGATCAATGCACTTTGCAGCCAGTGCCCCCAGGGGCTGCTGTACACTTTTCCTCCTCTTCCCCTCATTCCAGGGGTAATCAGGAAAGTGCTGGCAGACAAAGCAGAGATCTTGCTCCTGGCCCCCCACTGGCCCAGAAGATCTTGGTTTGCCGACCTGGTCAACCTGTTGGTAGCCTGGCCATGGAGGATCCCTCAGAGCAGAATCTCACTCAGCCAAGGAGCCTTGGTCCATCCGGATCCGCAATGGCTCCAACTGACCGTCTGGCACTTGAGAGGAGACCTCTGAGCCAGGACAACTTTTCCTCCAGGGTGATTCAGACTATACAGTCCTCTAGGAGGCCTTCGACCAATAGGATATACGATGCCACTTGGAAGGCCTTTTGTGCCTGGTGTTCTAGGGCGAGCCTTGTTCCCACATCTGTGTCAGTAGCCCAGGTTCTGGAGTTCCTCCAAGACGGGCTAGACAAGGGGCTATCACCCAATACCATCCGTAGACAGGTGGCAGCCCTGTCCTCTGTTTTATCTTGTGGGAAGTTGGAGTCTCACGCCCAGCACCCTACAGTGCGCAGGTTTATTAGAGGCGCAACGAACTTGAAGCCTCTGGTGGTGCACAGGTACCTGACCTGGGACCTGTCCAAGGTCTTGCAATCTCTCACTGGGGGTCCCTTCGAGCCAATAAGATCAGCCAGCCTGCGCTTTCTCACCTACATGGTGGTCTTCCTTGTGGCCATCACGTCGGCCAGACAGATTTCCAAGCTGGAGGCCCTGTTGGTCAGGAAGGACTCCGACTACAACACGGCAGTCTCAGAGCCAGCCAGCTCACCTAAGCTGCTCCCGGCACTGTCTCCTTCTCCTGCATGCTGGCCAATGGACCCCGACGCCGAGAGTCACCGACATTGAGAGTCGTGTTGTGACAACATAAGCAGCATGGCGCGCCCCTGTCAGCTACTGGTAATTTGCTTTGACAGCTGTGGGGCCAGAGAAGGATCCATAGATCATTTGGTGGCTCGGATCGGCGCATCGCTTCAGGGACAGTTGGGGCACACGTGGGTGGTAACTAGGAACGGATTGGGTGGAGGGTGAAGGAGGCACAAGGTGGGGATCAGCTAGTAAGGGTCAGGATAGGATAGGGACGTAGGCATTTCAATAGTTTAATAGCAATTAGGGATAATATGTTAGGTGTGGCCAGGATTATAGCTGTGTGTAGGCATGGGCAGGGGTGAGTGTTATGTCTCCCCTTTAATTACAGGTGAGCAAAATGAAATTCAGCAGTTCCAGAAATATCACAAACCAAAAAACAAACCCCCACAAGAGAACTGTTGAGGTATTTCCAATCCTCAGCAGTAAATCCACACTCTGTCCGGCAATCCTGATGTGGCAATAATTCTCAAAGCCTCAAAGAGTTCTCTCCGTGTTTTCACTCCCATTAATCACTTTGCTTCTGGCAAATTTCACCAGCCAAGCCTTTTCCTTTTATCCTCTTATGGAGCATGTTAATTTCCCTAATTAGTCACTGGCTCGACGCCTCCTTCCCAATTGAGATTGACGTCTCAATCTCCGTCTATTTCTTACATCAAGCCAGGATCTCTCAAAGTTCTCTTCTTCGCTGGAAAACTCTCGCATGTTTTCCTTGTTAGCTATTCCCGGCTGCTGCTCAGAGGAAGAATTAGAGGAGGTCGAAGGTCCTGACATCTCTACTAAATCAGGTTCATCTCTCCTTGTTAAATCCATTTCCTCATCCTGGCTAACATCCAAGTCACTAAGCAATGCCGGCTCATATTTCGCTGCCATATCCTCTTCGCTCGAACTCACATCTGCCAACGGAGCAGATTCCAATCCCGGAGTCACAACAGGTGGGATTCAAATTTCTTAACAAACAATTCTGTGGGCATGGCCTAATTTGTGGGTGTGGCTTGGACATGTGACTGGGTGGGTGTGGCTTGCTGACTGGGGGTGACTTGGTCATGTGACTGGGTGGGTGTGGCTTGTACATAAATATTGTAAATATTTATGTAAATATTGTGTGTGTGTATACATATACATATAGACGAACACAATACAAAAGCCTGATGATGGCAGATGAGATTCTGCTGAAACGTTGCTACAACTTTAAAAGCACCACTACTATGACGTGGGAAAATACCCGAACAAAGCTGAAGGCCATACATATACATATACATATACATATACATATACATATACATATACATATACATATACATATACATATACATATACATATATATAAAAAGAGCAACTTTTACCCAAAATAAGGCAAGGCAGATTGAGTTGCTTGCAGAATCATAGATTCACTCACAGATCTACCTTTCTGCAATCTGCTGCCTGAGTCTGCACTGAAAAATAGAAGCTTCAGTCCTAAGGAAGGTTTGGCTCTGCTCTCAGGCCACTTCTCCCCCACCCCTCAATCCCCTGAATACCAACCCTGACTGGGCCTCAGAGAAGCCTCCTGGGTGAAGGCAAAGCAGTACAACAGCGATTTAGATTAGCTAGAAAGCAGAAATCCGACAGGGGGGAGGGGCCAGTCAGTGGCGCAATTTGCCAGTTCTCTGAACTCCACAGAATCGTAACAACCGGTTGTATAGAACTGGTCCGAACTGGTAGAATCCCACCCCTGGGCATGGGTGTGGTTGGGTATGCCTAGAGTAATGATAATAAAAGGGAAAGGGACGTAAAGCAGTTTCAACACTAACCTTGCCTGGCTTTGAGACTTTCTTGCCAGATAAGATTATTTGTTGTTTGCTGATATATTGAATAAACCATCATTGCCCTAAAGAGCTGGTGTTTGTATTCATTTTCCTGTCTATGGTTACGTGAGTCCAGATAGGATCGGTTATCTCATCTTAAACCAGTAGGACTGAGTCTGCTCAAATTCAAGCTCTGCCCCTTTGCTGTGGCCACTCCCCAGTTTTCGACTCAGTCTTAGCCAGGACTTGACGTCTTTTACAAGGCTCCAATGTAGCTGTAATTGGAGCCTGATCGTAAAAAGGGGAAAAAAAGTTTTAAACAGACCTTTGAGGCTTGGAATCTGCTGGAGACTGGTGAGTGAGCTAGTTTTAGCTTCCAGAACCGGGAAACGGTGCGAAGGGCTTCAGACTCAGCGTGGGGAGCCTAGATCACGTGGGACGGCTCCTGAGTGATCGGGCCGATAAGGGCAGCTAGCTGATTGGCGCTGTACCCAAATCTTCTGGAGGATGGCGAGCCATCTTAGATCTTAAAAGGCTCAATAAATTTGTGTCGCGACTACACAACACATGTGTTTGCATCGAAGCCACAGCGACCTGAATGATGGCATTCCTCTTCATCAGAATAAACTCTGTATCATAATAATATGTGCAGTCTATGTAAAATGCTGTGAGGTGAAGCTCTATGCATTAACCACGATTCATGTGATTGAGTTCATACGAATAATTATCATTAAAAATGGTAATCATTGGTAATAAGGGTAATTGGGGTAATGAAGGGTAATGAGGGGAAATCATTATAAATATCGAGTCCCAGGAAAGTCGGGTTAGATCCAACTTTATTTTGTTTGCTTAGCTATTATCTCGGACTCCTTGCGGAGGAAGGAATAAACAATAAGCTTTTGTGTTACAAAATACTGAAGCAAAGAGTGTCTTATTTTCTCCCTGCATTTGTGCCAAAGAGTAGCTGAGAGGAAAGTTGGATCTCTTACATCCTATAATATTTCATTACCTGTGATATTATGGCTGAAAGTACTGCTGTTGATGGAGGTTTTGAGGACATTTCAGAGGTGGATGCGGATAGTGCTGTTGGAGGGGCTGGAGTGGTGCTTGAGCAGCCCTCAATTCAGTTGGATGATAATGTGTCTTTGGAAAGTGGACAAACAGATAATGCGAGATGTGAAGAGGATCCTCAGCCTGTGGTACAGCCAAAAATCTGGAAGGAACGGAAAGCAGGATTGGAGTTGAGAGACGATATGAGGGGAAAAGTTTCACAAGGGAAACCTCCTACTTTTATGCTGCTGACCTCCGGGACGTTTGAGAAGTGGAGAGAACGACGGATTGCTGATGAAGATGAATGTAGTACTTCTACGACCAGTTTAAATGCTAGTACGTTGGAACTGCTCCCTGTCAAGTATGGTGACTTAAGCATTCGTGACTCTACTCCCCCGACCATTTGGGAAAGTCCAGGGAGGGGATTTAGAATGGAAGACACATCTTTCTTTAGTTCAAGTGCCAGAGATAGCAGGGAGACGAGTAGGAGGAGGTCAGAGGGAGCATTTTCTATGGAAGTAGATGAATCATTAGGAGATGTAGTAGGAGTATCAGGAACTCAGAGTAAAAGCTCTAAACCAGTCCCAGGTTCCAGGGTTGAATTTAGGGATGCACAAATGGGGAATAGACAAACAATTCACTCCTGGGGTCCATCAGGCACGTCTGGATATTGGCTCCAAAGAATGGTTTGGGGTGGTCCTCCTCCTATAAACACTTCCTTTGATGGGAACCCTGATAGGTTAGCATTATTTTTAAGCCAAATTGTGAACCACCTAGAATTATATTCAGATTGCTATCCTTCTCAATGGTCTATTATAGTTGCGATAACTACAGTGTTAACAGGTGATGATGCCGATTGGGCTGCAGAGTTGCATAGTGTGCATGCAAAGGAATTGATTGATGTTGGTTTGTTTTTGGATGCACTCAAAGTTCAATTTGAAGATAGGTCAAGGATACATCAATATGAAGCAGCATTAATGTCATTGAAGCAGGATGGGAGGCCTGCTGTGGAGTATGTCAGAGAATTTCAGAAATTAGCAGCTAGGTTGCACACCTGGCCAGAAAGACTATTGATTAGAGAATTTAGATCTGGTTTAGATAGAGGATTGAGGCAGGCTTGTCTTTATAGGGGGGTTCCCCAGAAACTGGGGGAATGGTATAAAACAGTTGTGGAGTTGGATGTGGGACTGAGGGAGTTCCGTCCTATGTTTGGAGGGCCCAAAAGACAACCAATAGGAGCAGTAGCACCACGGGGTAAAGTGGGGGAGGAGACTAAAAGGATTGGTAGGGGAATGGGGCCCATGAGGTGTTTCCGATGCCAAGGTCTGGGACATAGGGCAATGGAGTGTCCATCTATAGAACTAGATAATAGAAAACAGGTGGCTCGCATTCCTAGTGCCACAAGTAGCAATTTACCAGGTGGTATCATGCCCCGTGGTACGAAACAAGGGACAGTTACATCTGGAAGATCTCAAGGGGTGTCACAAAAAACGAACACGGAAGTAATGACAAATAGACGTGAGAGGAAAACACCTGATGGCAAACAACTACCGAAGGTAGTCTCGGGGTTATACGATAGTGGAGATGACAATCCGGATGAGGATGATTTGGTGAGTAATCCTGTGCAACCATTTGTTATACCAGTAGTATTGGAAAATCTAACAAGCAAATTGAGGGGTCAGTATGGAGCATTAATCGACACTGGATGTACTAGATGTTTAATTAGTAAAAAAGTGGTCGATGAATTACAGTTAGCAGTGGAAGAACTGCCCAAACCTATGCGTTTTGAACAAGCGGATGGTTCATTATTAGGTGGGAGTCCTGCTACAATAATGATAACCCCTATCAAACTAGAGATAGGGAGTCATTGGGAGTCTTTACGATTTATTGTAGTACCACAGATGAGGGAGGCACTAATTTTAGGTCTAGTATGGTTAGACAAATGGAAGCCCACGATATGGTGGGAAGACGGTTTTAGGAAGTTACGAATTGCAGTTGGCCCTATGTCCCCTCCATATATAAATAATAGGGAAGTTGTAACAGCTATAGATGATTCTGAAGAACTACGTTATCCAGAGGAATATAAAGACCTAGCAGATGTGTTTAGCGAAAAGGAGTGTGAAACATTACCACCACACAGAACAACTGATTGCGCAATTGATTTAATTCCTGGAGCAAAGTTTCCAAAACCACGAATGTATGCCATGACTCCAAAAGAGATGGAGGAAATGAGATAATATATAGATAAAAATTTGGCACATGGATTTATTCAACCCGGGAAATCACATATAGCAGCCCCTGTTTTGTTTCGCAAGAAAAAAGATGGTGGATTACATCTTTGTGTTGATTTCCGCGGGCTCAACGCTATTTGTATAGACAATGTATATCCTTTACCACTGATCAACGATTTGTTAGCAACGTTAGTGACTGGCAGGTATTTTACAAAATTGGACTTACGAGAAGCCTACTATAGAGTTCGAATACAAGAGGGGGATCAATGGAAAACTACTTTTAATTGCCCCCTTGGAAGTTTTTAGTTTAACGTTATGCCATTTGGGTTGCAAGGGGCACCCGCTATCTTCATGCAACTTATAAATGAAGTATTACAAGAACATTTATATAATAGCGTTCTAGTATATTTAGATGATATTTTAATTTATACCAAAACAATGGAGGAACATGTGACCTTAGTGAGGAAAGTTCTGAAAAAATTACTTGATGCCAAATTATATGTGAAACTTTCGAAGTGCGAGTTTCACTGTACGTCGTTGGATTATTTGGGGTACAGAATATCCAATAAAGGAATAGAAATGGATCCCAATAAAGTCAGAGCCGTAGTTGATTGGAAAGAGCCAAAAACACAAAAGCAATTACAAAGTTTTTTAGGATTTGCGAACTTTTACAGGCAGTTTATTCCTAAATTTGTGCAAATTGCTTTACCACTAACAGAATTGTTAAAAACTAAACATCAAGCACCAAAACCCAGACCTAGTCAACCCATTGTATGGTCACAGGAGTGTCAGCGAGCGTTTGATGACCTGAAAGCTTTATTTGCTCAAGAGCCCATTTTAAAACATCCTGTTACAACTAAAAGTTTTGTAGTACAAGCTGATGCAAGTGATGTGGCTGTGGGGGCTGTCCTCTTACAATATAACATTGATGGACAATTACAGCCATGTGCATATACATCACAGAAATTTACAATCACAGAATGCAGGTGGGCTATTTGGGAAAAGGAGGCTTTTGCTGTAAAATGGGCACTTAGTACATGGAGACACCTATTAGAAGGGTTGAAAGAAAAAATCGAAGTTTGGATGGATCATAAAAATTTACAAGCATTACAGAAACTGAGAAAACTATCCCCTAAACAAGTAAGATGGGCTTTATATTTTAAACGTTTTGATTTCCAGTTGCGATATGTTCTGGGAGGTAAAAACTTCATGGCGGATGCACTATCTAGACTACATCAATACAATGTGTCTAGAGACAAAGTTATTCAGCCCATGATCTCTGTAGGACCGTCAACCGAACAAATTCAGATGTTGACCACGAAAGAGATAACCAAAAAGGAATTAGAAGAAGCTACAAAAATGGATGTATGGATAAAAACAAATAATAGTGCCTGTTTACATAAAGATGGATTGTATTGGAGAGGGGATAAAATATATGTTCCATCAAATTGTGGGAAAAAAAATATTATCCCAATGTCATGATGTAAGGCAGGCTGGACACTTTGGATTTTTAAAAACACTACATTTGGTAAGGCGGCAGTTTTGGTAGCCACATATGAGATCAGACATTGAACAGTACCTTAAAGAATGCCACATTTGTGCTACTACGAAACCTCAAGTAGGAAAACCTTTAGGACTATTACAAACAGTATCGGATCCAAACCGGCCGTGGCAAGATATAGCCATGGATTTTATTGTGGAGTTGCCCAGCAGTAATGGATATACAGTAATTTGGACTATTATAGACTTGTTTTCAAAACAAGCTCACTTTATACCATGTAAAGGATTACCTTCGGCAACAAAATTAGCCAACCTGTTTATAAAACATGTATATAGATTACATGGCACACCTAGGAGGATAATTTTGGATAGAGGTGTGCAATTCACAGCACGATTTGGGAGAGCATTTGTACGCCTTTTAGGATGCTCTCAAGGTCTTAGCTCTGCATATCATCCCAGCACCAATGGTGCTGCTGAAAGAGCTAATGCAATGATTGAAAGGTATTCGAGATCATATACATCTTATCAACAGCGAGAATGGGCTGATTTACTTCCATTTGCTGAAGTAGCATATAATAATGCTATGCATGAAAGCATAGGATATAGCCCATTCCAGGTAGTAAATGGGATAGAATTTGTGCCAATCCCTGATTTACAATCTGATGAACAACAACCCATAAATGTCCAAATGTGGTCAAAAAAAGTTCAGGATAGTTGGGATAAAGTAAAAGAGACTCTCAATAAAACAGCACTAGAATATAAACATCAAGCAGACAAGAAAAGAAAAGAGTATAAAGCATTCAAACCTGGATATCATGTTTACGTATCAACTAAAAATATAAAATTACACCTAAATAGTTGAAAATTGGGACCAAAATATATTGGACCTTTCCAAATTACGAAAGTGATAAACCCCGTAACTGTAAAACTTAAATTGCCACCACGTTTACATCGAATACATCCTGTATTTCATGCTAGTTTACTTAAGCCTGTAGAACACATTGATATACCTCAACTTGAGGAATCTGTAATAGTTAAAGATGTAACCCATGCTGAAATTGATAAAATTCTAGATTCGCGGATATGTAGAAAAGTGTTACAATATTTAGTGAGATGGAAAGGTGTTATGACTCCCCTTCAAATTAGAGCGAACAAAACAGAAAGCAGCCGTTTCAAAAGGAATTCAAACAGAA
>NW_020717462.1:8293-29489 GCF_900518725.1 Notechis scutatus | reverse complement strand
AATGCCGGCTCATATAGTTCTGCCATGTCCTCCTCACTTGAACTCCGTTCTTCCACAGAAGCAGAATCCAAGCCCGGAACCACAACAGAAAGGATATCCTGAAACAGAAGCAACCTGGGTGAAAGTAGCAGATGTGTGTGCAAATAGACTGATAAGGCAATTTCATACCAAATATCCTGATAAACCTGGACCACAAGTAGAGACATAATTAGTGATATAATGTATCTTGTTTTATAGACTGGTTCCTGGTAGAGAGGGACGCATGTCGCGACTACGCAACACACGCATTTGCATTGAAGCCACAGCGACCTGAAGGATGGAATTCCTCTTCATCAGAATAAACTCTGTATCATAATAATATGCAGAGTCTATGTAAAATGCTGTGAGGTGAAGCTCTATGCATTAACCACGATTCATGTGATTGAGTTCATACAAATAATTATCATTAAAAACAGTAATCATTGGTAATAAGGATAATCGGGGTAATGAAGGGTAATGAGGGGAAATCATTATAAATATCGAGTCCCAGGAAAGTTGGGTTAGATCCAACTTTATTTTGTTTGCTTAGCTATTATCTCGGACTTCTTGCGGAGGAAGGAATAAACAATAAGCTTTTGTGTTACGAAATACTGAAGCGAAGAGTATCTTATTTTCTCCCTGCATTTGTGCCAAAGAGTAGCTGAGAATTTGTTTTGTACAAGCGTTTCAGGATGCATTCACTATAGACTATCTTCGTTAGGGAGGGTGACTTCCTCACCTCTATACTGAAGCTTATCTTCATATCAGAATTTGCCATTCACATAGGCAATACTTATGTTTCACTTACCAAGGCAAACATTTCCAATACAGAGCCATGCCTTTTGGCTTGTCCTCTGTGCCCAGGGTTTTCACGAAAATCTTAGCAGCCCTGGCAGCCCGTTTGAGGAATATCCCCATTAGGGTTCAATGTTACTTAGATGACATTTTAATCCAATCCTCTTCTAAGAATCAAGCCTTATGGGATCTACAGACTACTATTAACATGTTACAAGAAGAAAAGCCATTTTTCTCCTACTACAAGTTTATTGCATTTGGGAGCTAACATAGATACACTTTCTTGCAAAGTTTTTCTTTCACAAGAAAGGATAGACAGTTTGCTTTCTATGATTGGGGAGATTGTGAAGGCTCGTTCTTCCACCCTGGCTTCTCTATCCCAACTATTAGGGAAGATGATTTCCATCTCCATTGTGCCTTGGGCCAGGCTTCACTCCAGAAAGCTTCAGTGGTTCCTTTTGCCTCATCAAAAGGCGGGCAGGAGTCATTCGGCTGTTAGGGTTTCTGTCCCTACAACTGTCAAGAGGTCATTGTTGTGGTGGTCTTCTCCAGCCTTGCATGTTGGACAAACATTCAAAGAACCTTCTCATATTGTCATCACCCCAGATGCCAGTCTCTCCAGCTGGGGAGCCCATCTGGACTCCAATTTGAGGAGGCCTGTGGTCCCCCTTAGAAAAAGGGAAGAGTATTAAGTGGTTAGTAGAACTAAGAGCAGTCAGGTTTGCTCTTAAACAATTTAGATCACACATATTTCATTCTCATGTCCTTGTCCTGACGGACAACACCACCACCAAGGTGCACATTAATAGACAGGGAGGTACCAGATTCCAAGCTCTTATGTTAGAGGCTGAGTGTCTGGGGCTTTGGGCGGAAAGGAATCTCCTTTCTATTAGGGCGGAACACATCTCTGGGGGGATAACACAGGCTGATTGGCTAAGTAGAGCAAAAATTGATCCCTCAGAGTGGAGTATTCCCCCTCTTTTGTTTCAGGAGCTGGTTCAGATATTCGGACTTCCAGTGGTGGACCTGTTCGCCTCTCTGACCAACACCCAACTTCCCAGATTCTTCACCAGGTTCACGCACCAGGAAGCAGAAGGGACCAACACCCTGAGGTGCCATTGGCCTCGGGGTCTGCTGTATGCCTTCCCTCCTCTTCCGTTGTTACCAGCAGTGATTCAAAAGATTTTGGAGGAGGAGGTGGAGGTATTGTTACTAGCTCCATACTGGCTCAGATGTCCTTGGTTCGCAGACCTGGTGAACCTCTCATACTCCACTCCTCTCAAAGTGTCTCTTCTCCAGGGAGAGGTCTCTCACCCGGACCCCCAGTGGTTCCAACTGACCGCATGGCGGTTGAGCGGAATGTGCTGAGGAAGCAAAAGATTTCTGAGCAGGCCATCCAGACCATCTTAGCAGCCAGAAGGCCTTCCACGAACAGAATTTACCAAGCCACTTGGAAAGTTTTCTGCCAGTGGTGTTCGAAAGCCAAAATTTCCCCCATTTCAGCCTCTGTGGCCAATATTTTGGACTTTTTGCAGGAGGGTCTCGACAAGGGACTCTCCACTAATACCTTGCATAGACAGGTAGCAGCCCTTTCCTCAGTTTTGTTTTTGCATCGTAAAGGTCCCCTGTCTCTCAATCAGACTATTCGTAAATTTTTAAAAGGGGCTTCCAACATAAGACCACCAGTGGTTCACAGATTTTCCACTTGGGACCTTCACAAAGTTCTAAATGCTTTAATGTCCCCACCTTTTGAACCCCTTAAATCCATAACCTTGTATTTCCTCTCTCTCAAGGTGGCATTCCTCATAGCCATCACCTTGGCTAGGAGGATTTCGGAGTTAGCCGCTCTTTCTGTCAAGGAGGGCTTGTGTGTCTTCCACGCAGACAGAGTGGTGCTGCGCTTAGATCCCTCCTTTATTTCTAAAATCAATTCCAGATTTCATAGAGCACAGGAACTTGTCCTTCCCAATTTTTGCCCTGCTCCTTCCCACTCTCTCGAGTGATCTTGGCACACTCTGGATGTGCGGAGGGCTTTGAAGACTTACATCAGGACGACCCTTCCGTTCCGAAGGACGGAGGCCCTGTTTGTCTCATTTCAACCCAGTTCCTTAGGGTTGAAGGTGTCGCCAATGATGGTGGGCAGGTGGATTAGGGCCTGCATCGCATTCCAAGAGGGGTGACAGCACATTCCACCAGGAGTGCAGCAACAATGGCGGCCTGGGCTCCCCAAACCCCCATTGAGGAGATTTGCAGAGCGGCCACCTGGTCTTCTCCATCTCCTTTTATCCACCATTATCACATTGATACCTTTGCTGCGGCGGATGCCGCTTTCGGCAGAAAAGTCCTGCAAAGTGTGCATGAACACTGATGCAAGTAGGACCAGACTTTTGCCCTCCCTGGAATTAGCAGGCTTGGGTATGTCCCATCCTATCTGGACTCACGTAACCATAGACAGGAAAAGGAGCATTGGCTTATCTGTATGTTTGTTTTCTGTCTATGTGGAGTGAGTCCAGCCCCACCCTGATTCGTCTGGTCGGGGGTGGGCAAGGGGGGTGCATTAATGTTTGTCTGCTTATTTGAATCACGTCTCGTCTGCCTTGATGCTTTGTCAAAAGCTGGGGAGTGGCCACAGCAAAGGGGCGGAGCTTGAATTTGAACAGACTCAGTCCTATTGGTTTAAGCTGAGATAACCCATCCTATCTGGACTCACTCCACATAGACAGAAAACGAACATTCAGGTAAGCCAATGTTCCTTTCAAGACAAATCTTCAATACTCAAGGACTTTGGTTCATCAAGGCCCACAAGCCTTCACATAGGCCCTATTACCTGCAACTTTCCAATGGATATATTCCTCCTCTCTCAAGCCATAACTTACATAGCAAAAATAAAAAGAAAAAGAAACAATATCAAAAGAAACTAGAAGAAGAACACAAAAGACTTGAAACAGAATTTCAGAAAGACCTGCAAAAAAGGAACTTAATAAAACATAAGTTAAATTTAATGGAAAAAGAAGGATTAGCACAAAAAATTAAAAGACCAAAACATAACTTTTTTTAAAATGCTAATAAATCAGGAAGATGGTGAGCATACAAGTTGAAAAAGGAGAAAGAGAAGAAACTGATACATAGTCTTTTAGATAAGAAGGGAACTCCTCACTATCAAAATGAAACTAAAAAGAAAATAATTCAGGACATCTATGAAAAATTATATGACCAGGAGAAGGTTTCAGAAGAAAAAATAAAGCAATACTTGGAAAAAGCTGAACTACCTAAAGTGCCTGAAACAGTGAAGGTTATATTAAATTAAAAGATAACGATGATGGAATTAACAGAGCCAATTAACAGACAAAAAAATAATAAAACACCAGGACCAGATGGGTTACCGGCAGAACTTTACAAATATTTACAAGACACTTTAGGCTTGTCAGTGTTGGAAGTTTACAATGAAGTATTGTTAGAAGTCAAGATACCAAATACTCGGATGGAAGCAAATATCACTTTAATACCAAAAAAAGATTCAGACTTAATACAGATAAAAAATTATAGGCCAATATTACTATTAAATGTAGATTATAAAATATATGCTTCAATAATAGCAGAGAGACTAAAAAGATTTTTGAATTTATACATTCAGACCAGAATGGATTCTTACCTAAAAGACAAATTAAAAATAATATGAGAATTATTTTGAATGCGTTAGAGTATTATGAAGTACATTCTGAAAAACAAATGGCGTTTTTTTAGATGCACAGAAAGCATTTGATAATGTAAATTGGCAATTTATGGTACTACAATTAAAACATAGGGACTTTGGTGAAAAATGTACTAATATGATTAAGGAAATATATTCTAAACAAACTGCAAAGGTGATGGTTAATGGGGACATGACAGAAAACTTTAATATAAGGAAAGGCACAAGACAAGGATGTCCTCTGTCCCCTTTACTATTTATATTAACAATGGAAGTATTAAATAGAAACATTAGACAAGACTCAGAAATAAAAGGTATGGAAATTAAAAAATAAAAATATAAATTACAGGCATTTGCAGATGACCTGGTATTTATTCAAGAACTGCAAGAAACTGGACCCAAATTAATTTTTAAAAATAGAAAAATATGGTGAAGTTGCAGGATTGAAAATAAAGAGAAAACGAAGATATTAGTCAAAAATGTTACAGATAAACAAAAAAAGAATTGATGAGAAGATAGATATTCAGATAGATAAAAAAGTGAAATACTGTACTTAGGAATTCAATTAACACCAAGATGTGCAACCATTAAAGAAGATAATTATACTAAGCTGCTGCAACAAATTAAACTAGATGTCAGCTTTGGAATCCCTATTAAAAGCTGCCACACAGCTACGAAGGATGGAAGGGGGGTTGTTATTTGAGTAATTTTCAGTAGACATAACACATATGTAAGACTGTCAAGGTCATTTTCTATGGCGCAGCAAGAATTATAGTTGAAGGGTGATTGGTTCATGTGATTTATGATGTGGGAGTAAAGGGGTGGGTGTTGATTGAGTATTGTGGGAAGTCTGGGAGGAAACTTAGTTTTGGAATTCCACAGACGTGCCAAGTTTCTGTTTTAATAAAGCACTTTGAGAATATGCTTGTCTCGGAGTTACTGATTGAAATGGACAATTTCTGGAACCCTGAAAATATTCCGAAACTCAGCAAACTCAGCAAAAGGGGCTGCTGAAAACCCCAGGGAATTTTTCCAGTGATGGAGGAAGCCCAAATTTCAACAAACCCAGAAGGTGAGACGGAGGGAGCTTGGGGAGGGCCCTCTGGAGCATTAGCTGAATCTCTCAGCCCCCCTTTGGAGGAGTTAATGAAGGCATTTAGAGATGCAGAAGAGAGACATGATTTAGGAGTCAAACCAAGACGTTCCAACTCATGGGGGAGTTGTCAAACGACACTAACCAGACTGCCTGGGGAAAGGTCCTTCACGAGCCCTCCGCAGACAGCAAAGGAAGCAGACTGGAGAGGTGAGGCCCAAATTGGATCGGAACCCTCTCAAGATGACAACCCCCCCAATTTATTCTAGAAGCCAATCATTTGCAGGATTACCACAACAATTCCAGCAATTAAAAGTGGGAAGTTTTGTCTCAAAGCCACAACCTATCTGTTCAAGTTGGAGCCTGGCACAACCCATCTTCTCTTTCCCAAGTGTTATGAGGGAAGAGGATATTGCCCAGATGCCAGTTGGAGAGGCCCAACATGACAGCCCATGGTGACCAGAGGTGCTGGCTACAAGAGGTATGTTGCAACCTCCAAGTCCTCCCCAACACCCAGAAAGAAGTTTACCCCCTGCAGAGAGTATCCCTCCAGGGTGGGGGTTTTATCCAGACCAGGGGTGGATTCAATGCCAATGGACGCCAGCGCCAAAAAAGCCCTGGTCCAAAGGGGAGTCAGCAATCCTTGACCCACAAGGGAATCTGCACAGACAGAAGACAGCAGCCACTCCCCCTCCACCCAGGCAGAGAATGACACAATACCCACCGTCCTCATGGCAACCACCCATTCAAACCCCAATTGCAGCAACCCTGCAGAGGCCCCTGTCACAGAGAGACACACCCCAGCCAGGCCTCAGAAGACCTGCCCAATCTACATACGCACCTCATCAGGTTCCTTCCATTCCAGCTCAACCTGCAGGTGCCAGGCCAGTACCAACTCCCCACCCATGACCCAGACCAGACCAGATACAGTTCAAGGCCATTTTCGATGGGCACCATGAACATTTTTCTTACTTCCTCACTGGAATCTGGTCCCATATAGACCAATTTGGAGACCAATATGCGATAGAGCGCGATTTGGTTACTGCAATAACAGATGGGATGAATGAAGGGTATGCTTCTGACTGGGTGTCCCAGCTACATGACGAACAAGCCCCAGAATTACATGATGTCAATGGATTTATTCGATAATTGAGACTCATATTTGAAAATCCAGACAGGGTGGCAGAAAATGAAGAGAAGTTAATGGAATTGAAACAGGGCAACTGACCCTTATTAGACTATTTGGGACTTCAGAAGGGTCACGAGCCATCTCAGGGATTGGCCTGAAAGAATGACCTTACACTATTTTAAGAACGCCATTAACCCAGAAGTTAAGAAGGCCTGTAACATTAGGGGAATACCAGAGACTCTGCAAGCGTGGTATTCCACCACCCTCAGACTAGACCGCGATATCAACCCACATAAAAAACCCCTTCTGGAAGACCTGCCTAAGAGAACCGTGACCAGACGACCACTTATCAAACCTGCTGAAGCCAACCGCATCTGACCCAACAGAATGATAAGACATTACCGTTGTGGCCAAGATGGCCATAGAGCAGCTGACTGTCTGGCTCCTGCACCTGTACCATGAGCACCACAATTGAAGTCTAGTACGGCTGTCAGAGGTCGGAAAAGTCAAGGAAGACCTCCAGACATTAGCTGGTTTGCTAGACACAGCCTGGAAAGTCCCCTCTACGCAGAAGGGAGCAGCGGACTTCCAGACTGACACCACCTCCCCAAAAACCCGACCGACAAGATGACCCAATGGTGAGTGCTCCCATCATACCTTTTACTGTCAAAGTCAAGTTAGTGGTACCTAACACAGGGGAGGCAGGGGAGTTAAAAGCTGTCATTGATACTGGATGCTCTGTATGTCTTATTGGGCTTCTCATTGTTGAACAATTGGGCATAAAGACTAACCCACTAAGACACCCAATCAGATTTGAACAAGTGGATGGGACATTAATTGGGGGAACCCCAGCAACCCACTAAGAAACCACCACCCGACTTGAATCCAAAACCTGAAACAGCAGCCACAGCCTCGAACCTTCTCACAGGTACTCCCCAAATACCCAAAGAATACAGAGACTTGGCTGAAGCATTCAGTGAAGAGGAATATAATGTTTTACCTCCACATCGAGCAACTGATTGTGCCATAGAATTAGAACCCGGGGCAAAACTACCAAAACCAAAGATGTATTCCATGACACCAGCTGAAATGACCAAATTGAGGAAATACATCGATGACAGTTTGTACAAAGGTTTTATTGAACCTGCCAAATCAAGGTTAGCTGCCCCCATGCTATTCAAGGAAAAGAAAGATGGCGGGTTGAGATTATGTGTCGACTTTAGGGGCATAAACGCTGTGTGCATCAAAAACATGTACCCTCTCCCCCTCATGAAAGACTTATTAAACCACCTGTCAAAAGGCAAGATCTTCACCAAGCTAGATCTGAGAGAAGCGTACTACAGAGTCCGCATAAAAGAAGACAAATGGAAAACAGCTTTCAACTGCCCTTTAGGTAGTTTCCAATTCTGAGTCATGCCTTTCAGATTCCAAGGGGCCCCCTGCAGTATTTATGCAACTCATGAACAAGGTGTTACATCTGCACTTGTACAAGGGGGGTCCTAGTCTACCTGAGTGACATCCTTATATTCAGCGAAACCATAGAAGAACATGTTAAATTGGTCAGACAAGTGCTGAAAACCCTTCTAGCCACCAAGTTATACGTAAAACTATCAAAATGCGATTTCCACAAGGAGTCGTTGGATTACCTGGGATACCGAATATCCAACCAGGGAATTGAAATGAACCCAGAAAAAGTGAAAGCCGTACTGGATTGGCAACCCCCCCAAACACACAAGCAACTTCAAAGTTTTTTGGGTTTTGCCAACTTTTATAGACAATTCATTCCTTCTTTTGCCGAGGTCGCTCTTCCTTTGACGGATTTGTTAAAAACGGGGCCCTCCCCCCTCAAACCAAAACCCAGCCAACCCCTTGCTTGGACCATGGACTGTCAGAAAGCTTTTTTTGGTTCCCATCTTCAAAAAAGGGGAAAAAACCAGACCCAGGAAACTATAGACCAATCAGCCTAACATCAATACCCGGGAAGATACTGGAAAAGATAATAAAAAAACACATCTGCCAACATCTAGAAACAAGTAAAGTAATAACTAGCAGTCAGCACGGTTTTGTTAAGAACAGATCATGCCAAACCAATCTTATTTCATACTTCAACACAGTGACTAAATTAGTAGACCAGCAAAATACTGTGGACATAATATATTTAGATTTCAGCAAGGCATTCGATAAAGTAGACCACAACCTACTTCTTAGTAAGCTAGAAAAAAGTGGAATAGATAGCACTACCACTAGATGGACTCGCAACTGGCTGACAAATTGTACTCAATGAGTAGTCCTTAATGGGTCTAAGTCTAAATGGAGGGAAGTAAGCAGTGGGGTGCCACAAGGTTCCGTCTTAGGCCCAGTACTCTTCAATATCTTCATTAACGACTTAGATGAGGGAATAGAAGGGGAACTTACCAAATTTGCAGATGATACTAAGCTGGCAGGAATAGCTAACACCCAAGAAGATAGGCTCAAGATCCAGATGGATCTTGACAGACTAGAACACTGGGCCATATCTAACAAAATGAAATTCAATGTAGAGAAAAGTAAAGTCCTACACTTAGGCAAGAAAAACCAAAAATACACATATAAACTGGGTGAAACCAGGCTCAATAGCAGTAACTGTGAGAGGGATCTTGGAGTCTTAGTGGACAACCAGCTAAATATGAGCCAGCAGTGTGCAGCAGCCGCCAAAAAAGCTAATGCAATCCTAAGTTGTATTAACAGAGGGATACAGTCAAGATCAAGGGAAGTACTAATACCACTCTATAAAGCCTTAGTAAGACCACACCTAGAGTACTGCATCCAGTTTTGGTCACCACATTATAAAAAAGATGTTGAGACTCTAGAAAAAGTACAGAGAAGAGCAACCAGGATGATTAGGGGACTGGAGGCTAAAACATACAACGAACGGTTGCAGGAACTGGGCTTGGCTAGTCTAGTAAAGAGAAGGACCAGGGGAGACATGATAGTGGTCTTCCAATATTTGAGGCGCTGCCACAGGGAGGAAGGGGTCAAGCTATTTTCTAAAGCTCCTGTAGGCCAGACAAGGAATAATGGATGGAAACTGAACAAGGAGAGATTTAACCTGGAAACAAGGAGAAACTTTCTGACAGTGAGAACAATCAACCAATGGAACAGCTTGCCCTCGGTAGTTGTGGGAGCGCCATCAGTTGAGACTTTCAAGAAGAGATTGGAGTGCCATTTGTCAGAAATGGTGTAGGGTCTCCCGCTTGGGCAGGGGGTTGGACTAGATGACCTACAAGGTCCCTTCCAACTCTGATTATCTGTATCTGAAACTCTAAAACGCCTTTTTGCAGCTGAACCCATTCTTCAACACCCAGACCCGACCAAACCTTTTATAGTCCAAGCTGATGCTAGTGATGTGGCAGTAGTGGCCGTTCTGCTACAAAAGGACTCTCAGAACCGACTAATGCCTTGTGCGTATATGTCCAAAAAACTAACGGACACAGAGTAAAGATGGGCGGTCTGGGAGAAAGAAGCATTTGCAGTAAGATGGGCTTTGTTGACTTGTAGGCAATTTCAGAGAAGGGGTGAAGGAGCTGTTTGAGGTACGGACTGATCACAAAAACCTCGAAGCGCTAAAGACACCTTGGAAACTATCCCCTAAACAAGTCCACTGGGCTCGATATTTCAAACGATTCAATTTCAACCTGAAATATATCCCCGGAGGGAAAAACATATTGACAGATGCCCTGTCCAGGAAGCCCCAGTTTGATAGTCACCGAGAGGAAATAGTACAGTCTTTAATATCAGAACCTCAATCGGCAGGCCAAGTAACCACTCAAGACCAAGCCAACCGCAACCCCAACCACCTGGAAGACAAACTGACCACAGAATTGAAAGCAGCCCCATTGACTGATCCCTGGTTTGTGGAACATCAATCCAAATTAACAATCAATGAAGGACGGGCTTGGAAAGGGACTAAACTTTATGTACCCGCAACCCTAAGACTAATGGTACTAAAACGTAGCCATGACTGGGGGACATTTCGGGTTCTTAAAAACCCTACATTTAGTCAGAAGACAGTTCTGGTGGCCAAAAATGAAACCTGATATCGACGACTATGTAAAAAGTTGCTCAATTTGTGCCACAATGAAACACAGAACTGGAAAAAAACCCGGTCTCCTCCAACAAGTAGCTGAACCAACACATCCGTGGGAAGAAATCGCAATGGACTTTATCGTAGAATTACCTGAGAGTGGAGGGAATACGATTATTTGGACTGTTATTGACTTATTCTCTAAGCAGTCCCACTTTACAGCCTGTAAAGGACTTCCATCTGCAAAAAAGCTTGCAAAACTGTTCGTGAAGCATATTTATAGACTACATGGAGTACCTCATAGAATAATATCAGACAGAGGGGTACAATTTACCGCTAAATTTTGGAGGGAGTTTCTAAAGTCTATTGGGTTCTCCCAAGGGTTATCCTCAGCATTCCATCTGGTCTGCAACGGAGCCGCCAAGAGAGCGAATGCCATGGTGGAACAATACATTCGATGCTATGTAAATTATCAACAGGAAAACTGGGCTGAATTATTACCATTTGCAGAGGTTGCTTATAATAATGCAGTACATAGCAGCACAGGGTTGACTCCATTCCAAATCAACACTGGCATGGAATTTGTCCCGATGCCAGAATTTCCTAGAGAACCTCCTACATCCCTGTCTGTAACAGAATGGATGAACTCATTAAAAAAAGGTTGGGAGAACACAAAAAAAGCTTTGACTGAAGCTGCAAAAGATTACAAAAAGCAAGCAGACTAACACAGATCCCTTCAACCACCGTTTAAAGTGGGAGACAAAGTATATTTGCCAACCAAATATCTTAGATTGAAACTTCCTAGTAAGAAGTTGGGACCTAAATTCTTAGGTCCATTCCTGATTTCCAAAATAATCAATCTGGTCACGGTCCAACTAACTCTTCCCTGGCTATTAGGAAAAATTCACCCAGTGTTCCATAGTAGTTTATTAAAACCAGCTAGTACATCAATGATAAGACCAATACCAATCGCTCCCCCAAACCCTTTAATCATACAGAGTGAAACACATTATGAAATAAAAAAAAATCCTCGATTCTAGATTACATCGAGGACAATTACAATATCTGGTCTTATGGAAGGGTTACCCTGTATCAGATGCTACTTGGATCAAAAGTTGGGATGTACATGCAGATAGATTGGTTAAACAATTTCATGAGGAATTTCCTAACAAACCGAAAGGTCCTCCTGGAGGAGGGAGATCGGGTTAAAATATACCATTAACCCCTGTTTGTATTTGTTTCTTATATGTTTTTTTGGGAGGTGAATTTTCCAAGGGGGATGCCTGTCAGCTTTGGAATCTCTATTAAAAGCTGCCACACAGCTACGAAGGATGGAATGGGGGTTGTTGTTATTTGAGTAATTTTCAGTAGACATAACAGATATGTAAGACTGTCAAGGTCATTTTCTATGGTGCAGCAAGAATTATAGTTGAAGGGAGATTGGTTCGTGTGATTTATGATGTGGGAGTAAAGGGGTGGGTGTTGATTGAGTATTGTGGGAAGTCTGGGAGGAAACTTAGTTTTGGAATTCCACAGACGTGCCAAGATTCTGTTTTAATAAAGCACTTTGAGAATATGCTAGTCTCGGAGTTACTGATTGAAACGGACAATTTCTGAAACCCTGACAATAGATCTGGAAAAATGGAAAAACTTGCAATTATTGATGATAGGAAGGATAGCTACAATAAAGATGAATATTTTGCCAAGAGTATTCTGAGAAGTACATAAAAATGAAACAACCGACTATTGATAATTTGATCCATAGGATGCTTTATTAGGTAAGATACTGCAGTACTGGACCGCTTACTCCAAAACTATGTTTAGGAGAAAAGGAGACCCTTCCATTTAGTGAATACAGCTTATATAGGTTTATCAAATCACATGGTTACATAACACTTCCTGTTGTCCATATATGTAGAAGTTATACAACGTTTTCATAAGAAAGTTCCAACCTTCCATGGAAAACTCCCAACATTCTCATTATAGTCAGATTTCCTGTTATTCAAATACCAGAAGATTATAAGAAAACCATTAATATCTCTTAATGTGATTTATAATGTCAGATCACCCCAGCACATACCTCTAACTTATGCCAAGTACATAGTTTTTCACTTTTGTATAATTTCTAGCAGAAAACACATTACATAAATGTTCTGAGCTTCAAAAGTTCAGACTGCGAACACAAAATGGCTTCAGTTCAGCTCTTCACATTCTCAGGTATAATAACCAAATTTTCACCTATAACAAATCCACCGTTTTTCTTTTGTAACTAATTTACACCTGAGAATTTCCATCAGGCTCTCGCAACATAAGCCAAACTTCCTGCTGACTAAATGTTTTACGTTTTACGACAGGTTTCTTAACCTTACAACAGCGGAAACACAACTTACATATCATCACATTCTATAAAAGAAGCATCATTAAACACTAATGTTTTTCCTCTATATTTCTTCACATGTTCACCCACAGATTCATATTCAGCATCTCATCATATAACTTAATTTCTTTGTTTATATCCTTAACATGGGCAGTTGCCGTAACAGTCATTAAGCGACCAATTGCACACCCATTGTATTAACTAGTATAAATACATATGCATATATTCCACAAAACATAAACCAACCTCTAGGTAAATACAACACATGTGTCATTCCACCTACGTCTTCAACCTCCATACAATAAAAAAACTTATTCAGTAGGCAAATAAGTATAAATTGTTTTGTCACCTGGATGTTTATACTTAATCATAAGCTGGAAAAACTGTAAGCTTTTTCTGATTAGTCTATTTTGTTGGCTTCACAGGAAATCCAAACAAAATATCATCTTTGACAAATTATCCAAAATATAAGCATCAGGATGTATAATAATCTTAAATTCTGCTATCAGAAAAAATCTTCCTGACACTGGAACTTCTATAAAACAAGTAGACATGATGTCTGTAAGTGTAGTCTCTCCTTTCACACAAAAAGAAAAACTATTCAAAGCTAGTCTCATTAATTCCAGAAAAACATTTTCACTCTTAGCAACAACAGGCTCTTTTCCTTCAGTATCTTACACTTCTATGTAAAACCCTTGGTACTCAAAACATCCAACTGTACATCTACCTATCCAGTTAAATGAACTTTTGCAATAGCTAAACTGTCACACAAAAACATCAACTTCATTAGAGTACTTCTTAATTCAATGAATGGCATAAACAATCCCTTCTCCAAAGCTCTAAATCTCATATAGGAAGGAGAATAATTGTCATACATGTCAAAACAACGATCATATAGTTGTTCCATCCTCTTAGACAAGTCCTTATGTCATATGTGCGGTTACATGTTGGATATTTTCTCAAATACAAACCATCATCTAAGGTGGATCTTATACAGATTCCAACCTCAGCCATAGGTTTCATCAATGTTAGTGATATCTGCACTTCATATTCTATACTGTCGGGTTCAGTTTGGAAACATAACCATTGCCACGTTAATGGATAACCAGGCAATACCTCAGAAGCCTCCATACCTACCCCACATAAGGCAATAATCACTATCTACATCATATTAACAAATAGACTAGGCCCCCAACCCACCTTAACGTATGTAGTTTTACACTTCAAAACTTACAACCAGTCTTTGGGGACTTACATCCACTTCTTTATCTTCTTCCACACTCAGAGGACACAATACCTTTGTACAACAATCTATTATTTCATGTCTTAAAATAATCAACAATACAAGGAAAACATGTATTACACTCAACCAAATAATCAACAATACATCTCAAAGTTCCACAAACTTAAGCTAAACTAGACATGTAATTATCTATCCCCACTGTCTAAAAGAAATAGAAAATAAAAAGTCCAGTCCTTCTGAAGCTTGCTTCCACTGGAAACAGGAACCGGATCCACAAGTCCTTTCACACACAAATGATGTGTCCAACCTCACTCACATGTCCGCACAACTGACTCAGTAGTCAACAATACTTGGAATGGTCCTTCCCAGATAGGCCTCAGCTTCCCCAAAGCTCTCCACTGCTTTATCAGGACCCAGTCTCCACTCTTAAAATCATGCACTTGGAAATCAAATGGTGGTGTTTGCGCCAAAAGTCCTTCAGACCTTAAAAGAGAAAAACACTGGGACAGTCCCTGTATATACTGTATTTTCTAAAAAAATATATCTTCAAGTACAATTCTAGACATACCCACACTTCCAGTATAAGGTATTCCAAACATCATTTCACACAGTGAAATTTCAACATCTTTTCTCAAACAAGTACACACTCACAATAGAACTAGAGGTAAACATTTCATCCAGGGTAATTGAAGTTCTAACATTAATTTATTTAATGTATTGTTTTATAGTTCTTATTTTTCACCCTACCTGAGGAAAAAGGCCCAACAGGTCTATTGCCAATCTATTTCCAATTCTTTCCTTATACCCTTTTACCACATGAAAAGTAAAATGTATACTTCTATTACTATAAATGCACTATCAATGCATATCTACATATATTTATAATTGTATATATCTGTTCCAATATTAACTTCACAGTCATTTGTGCATTCGCTCTCACACACAGAAAAGCTTCCAACCATCCAGTCAAATGATCAACAATCACCAACAGATATTTCAAAGTACTCACTGCTGACATTACAGTACAATCAACTTATATTCTTTAAAACGGTCAAATAGCCAAATCTCTTCCTCCTGTCAGGATCGGTCCCATTGAGACGCGAGACCAAAGTGAACAGTCAGCTCTTTATTGAATATACAGTTCTGTACAAGACCTGCGCTTCACGGCGGCTCTTCATATAGAGCTAGCGCATGGCTCGGCGGCCAATGACATCGCTTTGAATCTCCCGCGATCAGCTCGGCCAATCGTGGTAGATTCTTAGCGCGCCAATCACGGTCGCTTAGTTGGCCAATCAGGTTACGGTCCGTGCGGACCAATCAGAATTTAGGATTTGGAGAATGGTAATATAGAACACCCCTCCCCTCTTGGTTTCGCCCGACGGAGCGTGGTGACGTAGTCGCGCAGGTAGGTGGGTCTTCGTACTTGCCTAGTTGACTTGCACGTTTCAGTAGGTGTCTTGTCGTCGACCGGTTCGGACGGGCTCCGCGTCGCTCTCAAACCCTTCAATGGAACCGCCTGGAATGGTGAGCCGGGCCCATTGCTGCAACTCCCACCCAGTCTACCTGGGTCGGTCGAGTTGTCGGCTCCGCCGTTCCCGCCTGGTCTCTCCGGGCTGGTTGAGCTGGCTCGGCTGCTCCTTCCAGGTGAAGCTCCCGTCTGCAACGGCTCGAGGTCTACTGGTGAGTATGGCTGGTTTATTGTTTGGGTTTGGCTTGTTCTGGTTGGGGGGGTGTTCTGCTTGCGTTTTAGGCCTTTCCTCTTCCCCTTGTCTGGCGTTTGGGGTCCCCCCCCCCTCTGGTTTCTTCATTAGTGGTTGTTTGCAGGGTGTTGGTGCTGTCAGCGGCTAGTCTTGATCGTAGCTGGTCGATGTGCCGCTTCCAGCTCCGTCCGTCAGTGGTTTGCAGTCGGTACGACTGGGGGCCCGTTACCTGGGTTATCTGTGCCGGTACCCAGAGTGGGTCTCCCGTGAAATTTTTTGCGTAGACGGTGTCTCCGATGTTAAACATTCGGTGTTTACTGGATGAGTCTGGGGGTTTCTCCGGGTTGTACGTGGGGTGCAATCGGTCTAGTGGGGACCTTAGTTTTCTACCCATCAGTAGTTCTGCTGGGCTTTTATTTGTAGTTGTGTTGGGTGTGATGTGTTGTACGAGCAGCATTCTATTTATTTTCTCTTGTATGTCGCCGGTTTCTAATTTTTGTATGGTTTTTTTTTGTATACTGAACCATTTGCTCCGCCCGCCCATTCGCCGCCGGGTGAGCGGGCGATGTTAGGGCATGCCTTATGCCCTGTTCGGCCAGGTATTTTTCGAACGCTAGTGCCGTAAACTGTGGTCCGTTGTCCGACACTAGCACATCTGGCAACCCGTGTGTGGCGAAGAGTTTATTCAGTTTTTTATGACGGCTTCTGTTGTTGTGGTTTTCATGGTGCTTACTTCCAGCCAGTTGGAGTAAGCATCTACTGTGACCAGGAATGTGTGTCCCTTGGTAGGCCTGGTGAAATCTATGTGGATTCGCGACCAGGGGCCTCTAGGGGTCTCCCATTCCGGGACTGGTGCGGTGGGGGGGGGGTGGATCGCGTTTCCTGGCACCTTTTGCATGCAGCCACCCACGTCTCGATTTGTTTGTCCATCCCTGGCCACCAAGCGTAACTTCTGGCCAGGGCTTTCATCTTGACGATGCCCGGGTGCCCCTCATGCAACATGGCTAGTACCCTTTTTTGTAACGTCTCTGGTATCACCACCCGGTCTCCCCAAAGTATACACCCCTTCTGCGAGAAAAGTTCAGTTTGTTGGTTTCTGAAAGCTTTGAAGTGTTCGTTTCCGTCGCTTTCTGGCCATCCTTTCTCTACCCAGCTCAAGACTCGCGCCAGCCGCTTGTCTTTATTTGTTTCTCGGGCAATGTCTGGCGTGGTCAGGAGTGGGCTGGGTAAAGTCTCTATCTGCAGGGTTGTTGTTGTGGGTGCTGGGTCATCCTCCAGGTCTGGTAGGGGGGAGCGGCTCAGTGCGTCTGCATGCGAGATGTCCTTGCTGGGCCAGTGTGTCAGCTGGTAACTGTAGGCGGCAAGGAACTCGGGCCACCTTGTCATCCTGGGTGACAGGATGTTCGGGGTGGCTTTTTTCCCTGCCAGTATCCCTAGTAATGGTTTGTGATCGGTAACGATTGAAAAGGTCCTACCGTAGAGATACTCATGGAACCTTTTCACTCCGGAGATGATCGCTAGGGCTTCCTTGTCCAGCTGGCTGTAGTTTCTTTCCAGTTGGGACAGCATTCTTGAAAAGAAGGCGATGGGTGCTTCCTTCCCGTCCGGTAACGTGTGGCTGAGGATCGCCCCGACGCCAAAGGGCGATGCATCGCATGTTACCGTCAGTGGCAGGGTCTCACTATATTGAATGAGGACTGCGTCAGACGTTAGTAGGTTTTTGGTCTGTTGGAATGCGTTTTCCTCCCGCTTCCCCCAAGTCCAGGCGGCTGTTTTGTCCAACAGCCTATGCAAAGGTTCCGCCGCGGTCGCCTTTTGGGGTAGGAAAATATTATAAAAGTTAATAAGTCCCAAAAACGCCTGCAGTTCCACCTTGTTTTTTGGTCTAGGGGCTTCCTTGATGGCTCTGATTTTTTTCTCGGTGGGGTGGATTCCGTGCTTGTCTAGGAGATACCCCTGGAATTCGACCCTCTCGGTGCAGAGTTGGCATTTCCCCTTTTTAACTTTAAGGCCAGAGTCTTTGAATTTTTGCAGTACCGCCCTTAGGCGGGTTTCCAATTGTTTTTTGTTGGTGGCTGCCACCAGCACATCATCAAAGTACGGCACCACTCCCTTTATTCCCTGCAGCAGTCTTTCCATGAGGCTGTGGAAGACTCCTGGCGCGACGCTGACTCCGAATTGGAATCGGTTGCATCAGAATGCCCCTCGGTGTGTTACAATTGTTTGTGCCTCGGCGGTTTCGGCGTCGACCGGGAGTTGCTGATAGGCTTGAGCCAGGTCGAGCTTCGCGAAGACCCGGCCTCCCCCCAGTGAGTGCAGAAGGTGCTGTACCACTGGGACAGGGTAGGCACTTTGCTGCAGGGCATGGTTGAGGGTGGCCTTATAGTCACCACAGATTCTTATGGAGCCATCCGGTTTGATGGGGGTGACTATGGGTGTTTCCCAACGGTCATGGTCAATTGTCTCTAAGACCCCTTGTGCGATGAGCTTATCTAATTGCTCATCGATTTTGGGCTTGAGCACAAATGGCACTCCCCGCGGCTTAAGGCGAATTGGGGCAACGTTTGGGCTAATGTTGAAGGAGATTGGGGACCCCTTGTACTTGCCTAGGGTGTCGTCGAAGACCTCCTGGAAGTCCCTTACGAGCGTTGCCTCCCAGTCCGCCTCGTCGGTGTGGTGAATGCCCGTCACCTCGATTCACAGCAGCGTGAACCATTGTAGTCCGAGCAGGCTGGGACGGTCTTTGTCCATGATTGTGAGCGGCAGTACCTCGGTGTGGCCTTTGAAAGTTATTTTAAAATGTCCGATGCCGACTACAGGGATACGGTTTCCCTGATAGTCCTTCAGGGTCAGTTTTTGGTCGTTCAGCTCGTGGCGGCGGATGGTAGGCACCAGGCGTTTAATAGTGCGCCAGGAAACCATGGAGAGGTAGGACCCGGAATCCACCTCCATCTCGCATTGTTGGTCCTCGATGCCTACCTCCACGCGTACCTTCCGGGCATCGATGGTTGAGGAGTGGCCGATGACGACCGTCTGGTGGGTTTCCTCTCTCCGCTGCACCTCGCTGAGTCGTCTGTTCCAGCCGTCCCGGCTCCATCGGTTTTCGGTCTGGCGGTCTCGGTTCCTGGGGGGGGGTGCCGTCTCGTTGCCTGGGGCTGCTGCCTCGATGCCGGGGACTGTGGTTCCATTTGTTCCGGCATACCTTGGCGATGTGCCCCCGCTTTTCGCAATGCCGGCAAATGGCATCGAGAAAACGGCATTTGGAGCGGGGGTGATCGCCTCCGCAGCCGGCACACTGGAACCCCGACTTACGTCCTCTCTGGTCCCACCGATCGCGCTCCGCCTGGAGTCAGTGGATTTCTTCCTCCTCGTCATCGGTGTCGGAGGGGGAATCGACGTCGCCGTGGTGGGTGGTGGTGGTCGCCCGGTGGCTGGTCTCCACGTGTCTCTCCGGTGCTGGGCCCATCTCAATGGCTGCCGGGTGGTCTGCCCCGTTCGCTTGCTGCATCCGGGCCGCTAACTTGTGGGTGGCCTTGGCCGCGGTTGCTTCTGCGACGGTGTCGGCGAGGGAGATGTCGCCTTTGGCCATCAGCCTGCTCTGTAGGATGGGGTCTCTGAGTCCGAGGACTACTCGGTCTTGCAGAGCCTCGTCCAGATCGGTGACCCTGCACAGGCCTCCAAGGTCCCTCAGCTCAGCCACGAAGTCGCTGATGCCCTCGCCCTCGCGCTGGTCCCGTCGGTAGAACTCGTGCCGTCGGATGAGGGTGGGCACGGCAGGGGCATAGTGGTTCCGTAGGATGGGCTCGAGGTCGGCCCAGTCCATTTCCTTTACGTCCGCGGGCTTTGCCAGGGCCTTGGCCATCTTGAACCCTGCGGGCCTGCAGTGTGTCAGGAACACGGCCCGTTTTCTCTGCCCGTTGGCATCCTTGAGGTTGCTGCATTCCAGGAACATCTGGAACCTGTCGGTGTAGGACTCCCAGTCCTCAGTGGCCGGGTTGAAGGGTGCGGGTGGCGAGGTGCTGCTGGCCATCTTGGTGGTCGTTTCACGCCATTCGCCACGTGCTTGGTTGGTCACTTTGTCTCACGATCCCACCTTCGTCGCCAGTGTTAGATCGGGTAGATCGGTCCCATTGAGATGCGAGACCAAAGTGAACAGTCAGCTCTTTATTGAATATACAGTTCTGTACAAGACCTGTGCTTCGCGGCGGCTCTTCATATAGAGCTAGTGCGCGGCTCGGCGGCCAATGACATCGCTTTGAATCTCCCGTGATCGGCTCGGCCAATCGCGGTAGATTCTTAGCGCGCCAATCACGGTCGCTTAGTTGGCCAATCAGGTTACGGTCCGTGCGGACCAATCAGAATTTAGGATTTGGAGAATGGTAATATAGAACAAGGATCTTGTCAGACTTGAAGATTGGGCACTATCTAACAAAATGAAATTCAATGGTGAAAAATGTAAGGTTCTACATTTAGGCAAGAAAAATCAAATACACAGGTACAATATATGTGGTACCTTGCTCAATAGTAGTAACTGTGAGAGGGATCTCAGAGTCCTACTGCATTCAGTTTTGGTCGCCATAATGTAAAAAAGATGTTGAGACTCTAGAAAGTGTTTAGAGAAGAGCAGCAAAGATGAATAAGGGACTGGAGGCTAAAACATATAAAGAACAGTTGCTGGAATTGGGTACATCTAGTTTAATGAAAAGAAGGACTAGGGGAGACATGATAGCAGTGTTACAATATCTCAGGGGCTGCCACAAAGAAGAGGGAGTCAAGCTATTCTCTGAAGCACCTGAAGCAAAACAAGAAGCAATGGGTGGAAACTAATCAAGGAGAAATTTCCTGACAGTTAGTTAGAACAATTAATCAGTGGAATAACTTGCCTCCAGAAGTTGTGAATGCTCCAACACTGCAAGTTTTAAAAAAGATGTTGGATAACCATTTGTCTGAAGTGGTGTAGGGTTTCCTGCCTAGGCAGGGGGTTGGCCTAGAAGACCTCCAAGGTCCCTTCCAACTCTGCTATTCTATTCTATTCTATTCTATTCTATTCTATTCTATTCTATTCTATTCTATTCTATTCTATTCTA
>NW_020717461.1:16462-27821 GCF_900518725.1 Notechis scutatus | reverse complement strand
TTAAGGCTGAAAGCAGCAGTCCTTGTAAAGAAAGGCAGCAAACAGGAAAATGTTATGTCCCACCTTTTAAAGTAAACAGATAAGGCTGAAAGCAACAGTCCTTGTAAAGAAAGGCAGCAAACAGGAATTTTCACAGATAGCTCCAATAAGTAAAAGTTCCAACGAACTAAATCCAAGACTCAACAAGATTCTTCAGATCAAAATCCTTCACAAAATAATTCCAATAAGTAGAAGTTCCAACGAATTAAATCCAAATCCCAACAAGATATTTCAGATCAAAATCCTCCAAACTGTGCTCTTCAGTTCTCCTTGCAAATAGACACTTTGTTCCGGACAAAGTGCAAAGTCATATCTCTCCCTTTATAGAGTAACTAATTAGTCTAATTGCTGGTCTGCTCTCCTACTGTATCCTCGTTGGTTCCTCCTTGTCAGGAGACGTCTTGTCCTGACATCTACCCAGCAATCATCCAAATTATCATCTTCTTCACCTGAAGATATCATTGGTTCCTCATTATCACCCGTTCCCGGCTGACCACCTAATTGAAGGGTGGAGGAGTTTGAAGGTTCAAGCCGATCTTGCAAATCAAATGCATTCATCTCCTCCTCATCGTTAGAACTTGCTGATTCATATAAGTCCTCCTCGCTGGAGCTGTCATTCAAAAAACCTGTAGCAGATGCCGGAATCACAACAGTAAGGACTATTATCTGGACTGAGTTAGTGAGTCTTACTGAATGGATATATTGTGAATGACATACGGACTGATTGACAATGCTTAAACTCTAACTGGATTAAAAACTATTTAAACTACAAACAGTGTTTGTGTTCAGTGTGTGTATACTCTAAAACCCTTCCTCTCTCATTTGGCTGCCTGGCTTGACTGCTGCTGCATACTCTGCTAGGGGTTTATCCCCAAACACTAACAATATGTATATTTTTTGGTTCAGTTTTTTAAAGATGTACAAGACTAATAAAGCTTATTAAAAAAAGACAGTCATTCTAACAAACAATAAAAAGAAAAAAGAAAAAGAAAAATGGGGTGGATTCTCCTCAAAGACTTTGGCAAATCCAGTTCTACTGTAATTGGATTTATAATACATTTGATGGGAAAAGGACCTATAAACTTAGGGCCTAATTTCTTAGAGGGTTGTAAGGATTGGAGGAATCATGTGGACAAATATACACGATCCCCTATTTTAAATTCCTTAGGTTCCGCCCTCTTTTTATCAGCCTGGATTTTGTAAGCGTTCCTAGCTTCAGCAAGGGCTTTGCACACAACAGTCTAGGTGTTTTGCAGCTGGTTAATCCACTCCTTTAACAATGAAATAACAGAATCTTTGGCTGGTAGTTCAGGCATGGGTTTGAATTCTTGTCACATAGCAACTTGGAAAGGGGTGAAACCAGTGCTACTGTGTACTGTGTTATTGTAGGTGACTTCAGTAAACAGCAGGTCAGTCCAATTGTCTTGTTGATAGTTGATGAAGCATCTTTGCTAGTCCTTTTAACCGTGGGTATTTTTTGGTACAGGATAAAATGAACCTGTTTTGACAAAAGGTCCGTTGTGACCCAAATTACTTTGTTTTCCATGCTTTCAGGGAGTTCCACAATAAAGTCCATAGAGATCTCTGTCCAGGGTGCTGAAAGCTCGGCTACGGTTTGGAGGAGACCTGGTCTTTTTTTGCTTTCGCTTTGCCGAAGCACAAATAGGGCAGCTGGAAACATACCTTTCAATGTCTTTTTTGAGAGGCCACCAAAATTGTCTTTTAATGAGGTGTAGAGTTTTCACGAACCCAAAATGTCCCGCATGTTTGGAGTTGCAGCATGCTTGCATAACTTTAAATCTCTGATTGGCAGGCACATATAACTTGCCCCCTTCCCAAGCCAGTCTGTCCTGAATAGAACAGACATGTTTATGGATAATAAACCAGGTATCATCTTTAGGGTGTCCTTAAACGCAGCTGCCATAGCCCCATCCACAAGAGTTTTCTCTTTCTCCTGTGCTCTCATGGTTACTTAGGTGGCCAGCTGGTGCGATGGGAGCATAGGTTTGACTACCTCAGCTTTAAAGCTATTGTACTGAGGCATCCTTGACAAAGCGTCAGCTAGATTTTTTCCTCCTGGTAGGTAGCGTAGGGTAAAGTTGAATCATTAAAAGTATTGGGCCCATTGTGCCTTTTTAGGAGAGAGCTTACAAGGGTTCTTTTTAAGGCTTCCAGGTTTTTGTAATCAGTCCATACCTGGAAAGGGATTTTACTCCCCTCTAAGAAATGCCTCCAGGAAAGGAGCGCCCACCTAACCACATAGGCTTCTTTCTCCCATATGGCCCAGCGCTGTTCAGTTTCAGTTAACCTTTTTGACATGTATGCACATGGCTGTAATTGTCCCTGCTCATTCTCCTGCATCAGCGTGGTCCCTACTGCTACATCACAGGCATCTGCCTGGATGATAAATGGTTTATCAGGATCCGGGTGCTTTAGCACCAGCTCAGCAAAGAAGAGCAGTTTGAGTTTTTCAAATGCCACCTGGCACTCCATAGTCCGTTGGCTGGGTTTAGGTTTGTTCCCCACCACCACTTCGTTTTCAACAAGTTTGTAATGGGGAGGGCAATTTGCACAAAAGAAGGAATGAACTGCCTATAAAAGTTAGCAAACCATAGGAAGCTCTGCAGTTGCTTCCTGGGGTGGGGTGGTGCCCATTCCAGCACTGCTCGCACTTTCTCTGGGTCCATTTCGATTCCATTGTGGGAGATTCGCTAGCCTAGTCAATACTATCCTAATGAAACTCACATTTGGATAATTTGGCATACAACTTAGCGGCACAGAGCTTCTGTAAAACAGCTCTAACTTGCTTCACGGGCTCAGCTTTCATTTCTGAGTAAATCAAAATGTCATAAGATACACCAACACCCCTTTGTACAGATGTTCATGCATGACTTCATTGATTAGCTGCATGAATACTGTGTGCATCCCCTTAAGTTGTTCTTAGTTGTACTAAGCATATTGGCATGTCCAATACATCAGGCATCGTCACCTGTTGCTTTGGATGGACATCAGGTGACTGGCAGTATCTGCAAACAGAGGTAATAGCTGCTGGATAAGGATTGGCACTAGAATCACAAATGTCATGCTTGTTTAATTCTGTGAAGTGCTTGGTGCTGTCTGAGTTTGGTGGGTTTCTTGCAGATGTTTCATTACCAAACTAGAGAACTCCATCAGTGGTACTGATAGTGTTACCTAGTTTGGTAATTAAACATCTGTAAGAAAACCACCAAGCTCAGAGAACACCAAGGACCCCACAGTTCAACCCCGAGCTACATATATTCTTTTCTACTGTTTAATTCTCTGCTGCCTCAAGAATGGACAGTAGACCTTAAGACCTTTAGATACGTATGTAGATAAGTTATGATGTAGTCATACATGTTAAGTCACAAGGTAGCTTACTTGGCTTTGATTTATTATGTGAGGTAGAACTAGCTAATTGTTATTTTATTTCAAATCAAATGACTAAATCTTTTGCTATGGTGGTTAATTTCAAGAAGTTTTGTCTAGGCAGAAGGTGATTGCGAACCTCAGTACTATATTCAGTTTTTTCCTCTCGTGTTGTTATCCACAATGATGCTTAACTATATTCAACAGGGATTAGACATCTTTTTTTGTCAAAGAATACTTACTTACCAGAATACTTATCAGAATATAAATCTGGTATTCACAGAACCTGGCAGATACTAAGCCATATTGTGGCTTCTTTGCTTTTGACTTAACAAGTTAGGTATAGTCAGTTATTATGATTTGTAAATTATGAATTCTGACTTAACAAGATATAGCTATCCTTTCTATAGGACTTTCCCTGATTTTTATGAAATCCTGGTATTTTGTCATAAAAATAATCAGGAGAGCATTGGTTTGTTCAATACTGTTAACAGTTTAATATTTTAATACATTAGTAGGCCAACAGTTTAATTTTCTAGCCTCTAAGTAACTATATTTCTTAGCAGTTTAGTATTAATATAGCATTTTACTTGTTAGATTTTTTTTTCATTTCTATTGATTGCATGCATTCTTCTTTAGCTCACTTTGTGTGCTATTTATATTTTTAAGTACTTGTAAAAGCAACTTTTACTGCTCCTTTTAATTCTTTGCATGTTATAACTTTTGATATGGACCTGCACAAAATATTGGTCAAGGACTGAAAGAAAAGTTGGAACAACTAACAGAGTATGTAAATTTAGCTGTGTTTCAACTGCCCATGGTTAAATAACTTACAATGAATCAAGTCTGCAGCTTCAATCTTGCAACATTATGGTTTGTCTGTGTATTTCCTTTACTAAATTATTTTTACAACAGATGGTGCATTGGCCGGGAATAAGACAGCTGCTGGAAGAGACCTGCCATCTGGCAAGGACCCCTCACAGCCTACTCTTATTCAGAAACCCGCAGTCTACTTTGGATCAGAGGTAAGCCACATGGTCCTATGGAAACCATGTTTAGTTAGATAGGGTGTGTGAGTTAGATAGAGAGGGTGGGACCTGTCCAAAATTCAGTGGAGAGAGAAGGGTCACAACCGGGCTTGCTAAAAGGGACAGGCCCGTGTCTTTCCCGGAGTATTTCATTGGCAAAACAGTCCAGGGGTGTGACTCTGTGGCTGGGACCCGGTGGAAT
Organism: Notechis scutatus; assembly: GCF_900518725.1. The sequence goes on along the minus strand of NW_020717461.1, from coordinate 23,165 downwards.
ATTGTCTCCCCTGAGAGCTGATCACTCTCTTGTAGTGTGGTAAAGGAGGGTCGATCCCTCAGGTCTGGGTTGTGCCTGTGTAACAAGTTGAAATAATTGTAAGTATTGCTCAGGAAAGAGTGTGAATAAGTACCTATTGAGATAAGGGGAAGCTGGAGAGCTTACCCCTCCCCAGCTTCCTGCATCCCTGGCTGAGTGAGGCGTTCAGTGTAATGTTTTTGCTTGCAGGATTGATTTCGTCCACACAGTCTTCCAAATTTGATTACTCTACCCTCGGTTCCCCCCATCACCCAAACTATTGAAACGTGGTGGGGAGTGTACTGAAGTGGTGATCAGGGTGACTCCAAAGCAACTCCATCAAACAGGTGGTAAGGGGAATTGTACTTGTAAGGATTTTGTTTTTATCTCACTATTCATAGACCCAGCAACTGAGAAAGAGAAAAGAGGGACTGCGAGCTTCACCTGCAGGTCCAGGGGAACGTGTTACTCCTTTGGCTCTGCTGGTGATAGATCGTCTGCTTCAAAGAACTACAGGACCATACCATCACCAAACCTTCTACGGGAAAGAAGGTCTTGTGGTTCTTCATTAAGGAGTCCCTGAAGGGCGCCTAACACTTCATGGACGCCTGGTGAGGAATCCCTGCCCTGTAATGACGGTGGACACCATGTAACTGGAGGAAGTGGTAATTTGTTGTGGGCTTTTAGACACTGTACCTTTCTCTGCAGATATTTCTTTGTAGAAGGGTTTGATGCCTGGGCGCCACCAATACATTTCTTCCACTAGCTATTTTTAGTATTAATCCTTGTTCCTCATGTGTTTATATTGTGATTGCATTTGTGTGTGGTCTTGTTGTTGTTACCATTGTTTGCTCTGTTGGCCATTCCATCGCCCTTGTACACGGTTGTATGGCCCTTGTGAACCACCTTATCTGGAGGCATTGTTGATGGAGATTTTGTTGGAAAAGGGCCAGTAACTATCTGGCATGATGCCGGGTTGGCATGATGTGTAGATTCTGTGACTGCAAATGCCTGTCTAATTGCTGTTGCTGTCACCTTTGTATCCATTGCTGCATTGACTGTATTGATTGCATTGATTTTAATGGTTCTTGTGATGACCATATTGACATTGAATGTTTAGATGCACCTTTTGAACATTTGGATATTGATTTTTCTACATCCTATGATGATGGTTATGTTTCTACGTAAGGAGGTTAGTCACCAACTTAAGTGGTAGGCAGGTCAGTGAATCCCTTAGCCAGAATGCAGGCTCGCTGGGAAGGGCTGTCACTGAACATGCCTGCCCCCCACTCTTTTTTCTTAGGATTAATTATTTTCCGTCTTTATGTTGAATTTATTCTGTTAATGTTCATACACTGGACGTTTTGCCTATCTCAAACTCCCCATTCTTTTGAGCTCCTGACTCAAAATCTTCCTCTCTTTCCTTATTCCATTCTAATTCTGCATCTTTCTTCCAACCTTCTTTATTTCCTAATCGTTCTCATTTTGATTCTCATTTATGATCTTCCTTGAAGTAATGCCTAAGTTTCCCTTTTCCTCCTTCTGGGACTGACCATCTCTAAGTCCTCTTTCAAAATACTTGAACTTCCTATCAGTACTCATATGTTGTGCACCCCCCCCTTCGTCTCACCATTTCTCAGTTGTGCAACCACTATCACACTATCTTAAATTTATGGGTTTGCTTTCCCTTCCTGCTGTTGGCTGCCACCCTTGTCTGTACATAAGGGCCGGACTTGTTGCCGGGGGAGGCATGCCTTTTGTTTATACTGACAGGAACCCCTGAGCCTTTCTGTACATGAGGACTGCTCATGTTGGTGGGGCTCTGTGGTTTCTTATCTCCCTAGCCAGCTGTGTCTCTGGACTGGCTCTGTGGACAAAACAGAGGTACAAAAAAAAAAAGCCCTCCCCCCATCATCTACCTCCAGCTGACCAAATCCCTCCGGCATGGGCATTTTATCTGGGCAGAGGATGGGTTTGAGAACAAGCTCAAATGAGGCCAGCCCAAGCTGCAGCCCCACCTCTCCTGCCACAACCAGCTCCGCATGCAAACGCCCCAACACCTTTTGAAACCATGTTTGATGGGACTGCAAGTAAACTTGCATTTTTCCTGAATAGAGCATGGTCTTACATTGACAGACATGGAAATGAATTTCCTGATGAGGCAGAACTAGTTCAATTCCTTGGAGACAATTTGGAGGAGGAGGCATCAGAATGGTTCACACAGCTCAATGATGAAGGCGCTCCTGAACTAAACAATGTGGATAACTTCCTAAGAGAGCTCCGATCACATTTTGAGGATTCTTCCTGAGCACAAGAAGCAGAAGCTGAAATAAAAAGCATCCAGCAGAAGGGTAGACCCACCAAGGAATTGGTGCTTTGAGTTCAGATGCCTGGCTACTAATCTCAGGCATTGGTCTCAAAGAATAGTTGTGCACTATTTCCAAGAAAGCCTGGATGAGGAGTTGTTAAAAATCTGCCTGTGCCTTGGGCTGCCTGAGAATAGAATCTATGAGTGGTACCGGATGGCTATAACATGGACAATGCACTCAGACAGCACCGAAAAAGCAATGCTGAGAGAAAACCCCCAAAATCAAAGACAAATCAGAAATGACCAGGAAGTTGCAAAATGAATTAACAGCAGATACTTGGTATCAAGAAAATAAAAATTTATTAACTATGCGGGAGGGTAGCATGGAAGGGTTCTAAACTATATGTCCCCCAAACTTTACGTCTTCATGCACTTCAGAAAAGTTATGACTCAAAACAAGCAGGACATTTTGGATATTTAAAAACTCTACACATGGTCAGACGCCAGTTTTGGTGGTCAAAAATGAAGCAAGACATCGAGGATTATGTAAAGAGTTGTGCCACTTGTGCCACAAGGAAAACCAAACCAGGAAAACCTCCAGGATTATTACAATCTGTAGCAGAACCATCCCGGCCCTGGGAGGAGATAGGGATGCATTTTATAGTAGATTTACCTGAGAGTGGGGGCCACACAGTAATTTGGACTGTAGTGGATTTATTTTCCAAACAAGCTCATTTTGTTGCATACCCAGGACTACCATCAGCCAGGAAATTATCCAAAATGTTTGTGAATCATATATATAGATTGTATGGAGTGCCTCGCAGAATCATTTCAGAGGGGTTCAGTTTACTGCAAAATTCTGGAGGGAATTTATAAAGGCAATTGGATCCTCTCAAAGTCTAAGCTCAGGGTTTCATACACAAACTAATGGACTTTGTGAGGAAACTAACCAAATTATTGGACAATATTTGAGATGTTATGTAAATTATCAACAAACCAACTGGGCTGATTTTCTGCCGTTTGCTGATGTTGCTTATAATAATGCTGTTCATAGCAGTACTGGGTTAACACCTTTCCAAATTAATACTGGGATGGAGTTCGTTCCCATGCCTGAATTGCTGAGGGACCCCCCCCCCCAAAAAAAAAAAAAAAAATCAGAAACTGAATGGATGGACGCAATTAAGGAGTCTTGGGAAAACACAGAAAAGGCTTTGAATAAGGCAGCACAAATCCAAAAGATACAAGCTGACAAACATCGTTCCCAGCAGCCACAGTTTAAAGTGGGGGATAAAGTTTATTTGTCAACTAAATATTTGAAGTTACACTTACCTTCTATGAAATTAAGTCCAAAATTCATAGGGCCTTTTCAGATAATTAAAGTAATAAACCCTGTAACTGTGAAACTTAATCTCCCTAGGTTCTTGGGGAAAGTAGATCTGGTGTTTCATAGTAGTTTGTTAAAGCCATTTGTGGATTCTTCACTGAGGCCAGCAGAACGTGTAGCTCCAAAGCCTTTGTTCATTGTGGGGCATGAACATTATGAAATTAAGAAAATTTTGGATTTTTTTTTGGATTTTCAGGGGGAAGTTACATTTTTTAATTTATTGGAAAGGCTATTCAATCTCACAAGCGACTTGGGTAAATAGCTGGAAAGTTAATGCTGATAGAATGGTGGGAAAATTCCATGAAACATATCCACACAAGCCCAAGGTGAATTCTGTGGGTGGCAGAGGAGGTTAAAATGTGCATTGTATGATTGTGTTTAACTTAATTTCAATCTTTGTGTATTCTATGCCATTTCAAGAGTTTCTTTTCAAATGAGGGAGAGCAGCCTGTTAAACTTGAAATTGACATATGTGTAGCCATTTTAGTTAGGCTTAGTATATATTCTTTTTCTTACTTTCTCTTTGGTGGTTATGGGGGGTTTTGGGCTTGCCACATTCCTAAGGAGGGAGGAGTGGAGATAGAGAGTTGTTTAGGCTGGGTGATTCTTCTTCCCATGGGAACACAAGCTGACCATGCTGAGGCCCCTTGAGGTGGAGATTTATGACATCAGGCAACGTTGAATTACTTCTATTGGCGAATGTGACTTTTAGGGGTTGTTTCTAACTTCTAATATTGTGGGGTAATTCCAGGTTGTGTCAGATCTGGAATTACCACGGACTTTGCCAATTTGATGCTTTCCTAAATAAAAGAAATTGTTTTGGAAGATGGACTTTGCTCTTTTCTTTTTTAAATGGATTTCATCACTTGGAAAGACATGAAACAACAGATATTGCCTGGTTATCCGATAACGTGGCAACAGTTATGTTTACAAACTGAACCTGACAGTACAGATTATCAAGTGCAGACATCACTGACATTGATGGAACCTATGGCTGAGGCTGGAATCTGTATAAGATCCGCCTTAGATGATGGATTGTATTTGGGAAAATACCTAACATGTAACCACACATGACATTGTTACTACTCATAAGGAATTGTCTAAGAGGATGGAACAACTATATAATCATTGTTCTGAAATATATGGGAATTAGTCTCCTTCCTATATGAGATTTAGAGCTCTGGAGGAGGGATTGTTTATGCCATATATTGAATTAAGAGGTGCTCCGATGAAATTGTTGTTTCTGTGTGGCAGTATAGCTCTTACGAAACTTCCATTTACCTAGAAAGGCAGATGTACAATTGGATATCTTGAAGCTCCAAGGATTTTAAGTAGAAGTATAAGACATACTGGAGAAAAGGAGCCAATAGCAAAAAGTGAGAACGTTTTTCTGGAATTAATGAGAGTAGCTTTAAATAGTTCTTCTTTCTGTGTAAAAGGGGAGACTACAGTTACAGACATTATGTCTACTTGTTTTATAGGAGTTCCAGTGCCAGGAAAGTTTTTGTTGGCAGAATCTAGGATTATACACCCTGATGCTTATACTTTGTATAATTTGTCAAAGGTAATTACTTTGTTTGGATCTCCTGTGAATCCAACTAAATGGACAAATCAGAAAAAGTTGGTTATTGAGGTTAAGACAGTTTTTCCAGCTTATGATTGTGTTAAATATAAACATCCAGAGAAAAAGCAAGAAAAAAACAATTTATAATTACTTGCCTACTGAGGATGTTTTTCATTGTACAGAAGTTGAAGAGGTAGATGGATGACACATATGTTGTATTTACCTAAAGGATGGTTTATGTTTTGTGGAGCTTATGCTTATGCATTTATACCAGCTAATGCAATTGGTGGACCCCATACAATTGGTCGTCTAACGACTGTTATGGCAACTGCACATGCTAAGAATATAAACAAGGAAACCAAGTTATATTATGAGGTGATGAACTCTAGTCTTTATCATGATCCTCAATTTTTTAGGGAACCTGTATCGGATGATACAGAGGAGAGAGATGGACATGTACATAGCCATGTACATGAGCATGAGGATGCATCTAAGCATAAAGAGCCCCACATTATTATCTATACTTATCCTAGAGTTCATTGGCCGGTGGCCAGGTGGGGTGCTGCTGAACATGAACCTGTTGATGAACATGTGAAGAAATATAGAGGGAAAAGATCAGCGCTTAGTGATGCTTATTCTGAAGATTGTAATGATGAAGTAGTGGTGTTATCTAAAGTAGAAGCAGGAGTTCTAGGAATATTTGCTTGGGGAGCTACATACTATAATCTGCAGTTGGGACATTTAGCTTGTGCTTTGGCAAAGAGCATTAATGTAACTTCCTCTGCTATTGCTGCTGTGGCTGATGAGATGGGAGAAATAAGGAAGTCTGTGCTACAGAATAGAGTAGCGATTGATTACATTCTTTTGAGAATGGGGCACAGATGTGAAGAATTTGATGGGATGTGTTGCTTCGAGATAGATGACAAAGCACATTTTATTGAGTCTAAGCTGAAGGTTTTACACAATATAACTAGATATTTAACTCATATTACAGATAGTAATGCACTGAGGAAAATATGGAATGGACTGACTTCCTGGTTGCCAGATCTCACTTGGTTAAAGGAAGTATTTCTTGGTATTGTGATAATCATTGTAATAGGCATTATTTCATGTATTTGTATTCAATGTATGCCTGTATGTAAGTTGTTTTTCTGCTGTTGGAAGCCTAAGAAAAATGATGTAACAAATAAACGTCTAAGTCAGAAAGTGGTTAGACTTACCGTATTTGCCGGCGTATAAGATGACTTTTTTGCCCTGAAAAACATGCCTCCAAGTGGGGGGGTCGTCTTATACAGCGAGTATATAACAAAGGTCATCTTATACGCCAGCAAATACGTTGTCACTCGGTGCAAGAGCGACGGGGGCGGAGCTCCGCAACTTGCGAAGCCCCTTCAAGCCCAGCCGGAGTCTCTCTTCCTCCTCCTCCCCC
>NW_020717461.1:0-16062 GCF_900518725.1 Notechis scutatus | reverse complement strand
AAGCGTTGCTGGGGTGGAGGGGGGGGGCAGTGTGCAGCGTGAGCGAGAGGCTCTTTTCCTTTCTCCCTGAGTGCAAAACCGTCTGCCTTCTTCTCTCTTGGACGGACCGAGCAAGGCTAATAAGATAATAATAAGATAATAAGATAAGATCCTAAGCGCGTTGTGGAAACAGATCTGGATCTCATTGGAGAAAGGTAGCAAATGAATGAACTGGACTTTTGGCAAGCCTCGGGGTAGGAACTCGACGCTTTCTGGAAAGTTAGTGAGCAGGAAAATAGACATCCTTTCCGCTTTCTCCCAGCGTGGGTATTTCATTATCCCTCCCTGTAAGAAGTAACAACCACAAAGCCAAGGGAAAAAACGATGCGCAGGAAAAAGCCACAGTAGGAAGCAAAGATTTCTTCCCCCCCCCCCACCCTCTCTCTCTGAAATAATTAATGTCGCAATCAGTGTGGTGCACCCTTGGAGACAAATTGGTTGGGGAGGTGGAAAGATATTAAGAAACAACTTGACTGTTTTTCGTCCAGTTTTATTTTTATTTATTTATTTTCCCCTGAAAAAAGCAGATCGCTCAACGGTGTCACAAAGAAAGGGAGAGGAATTGAGTGCCAGCCTGAGAAAGGCGAAGCTGCCTCTCTAAAGCATTTTGGTGGCTTTGTAAGTTTGGGGGAAAGGGGCGGGGGTGTCAATCAAGAATTATATCCAGAATACCCCAAGTGTTACAACTTAACCGTATTTGCCGGCGTATGACTTTTTTGCCCTGAAAAACATGCCTCCAAGTGGGGGGGTCGTCTTATACGGCGAGTATATAACAAACTCTATATTTTGAGTGGAAATGTTGGGGGCTCGTCTTATACGCCCAGTCGTCTTATACGCCGGCAAATACGGTATGTTGAGGGAGCTTGATGGTAATTCTCAGGTGTAAACTGATCAAAAGATGATCAAAAGAAAAACTGTGGATTGTTATATGTGAAAATTTACCTTATACACCTAAGAATATAAAGAACCGGACAGACTCCATATTTGTTCTTAATCTGACCTTCTAGAGATCAGAACATTTATATAACTTGTTAGTTTGCTAAAGTTCTGTAAAGTTGCAAAATATTGTGTCCTTGGCTTGATTTGAGATTCATAAGAGGTCGCTCTGACATTAGAGGTTTACTAATTATCTGTTGTATAATCTTTTAAGTGAAAAACAGGAAATCTTATGATAATGATGAAGATGAGGAGAGTTAGGGGATTTCCATGGAAGGAGCATGGGAGGAGTTATGAAAAACACCCATATCTTTCTTATGAGAATCTCTATAACTTCTATGTGTGAAAAGCAGGAAGTATTATGTAATCTTTTAAATGTGATAATCCTATATAAGGCTGTAATTACTGGAAGGGAGTGTCTCCTTTCTCCTAAACTGTTATTGGGAGTTGGGGGCCGGTATTGCAATATCTTACAATGAAGCCATCTACGGATTCTGATTGTCACAGTCTGTTATTTTATTTTTATCATATTCTCTCAGTAGATGTTATGTTGGAGCTATCTTCCCAGGCTTACTTCCTGTGATGGAACCTCAGGACCTTCATAGCCCCACAGTGTCTTTTCCCTTTCCCCAGCAGAAGCATGATCATTTAGCAGATGACACATCCCTGACCAGCGGATGGAATAGATGCTTTAGTTCCCTTGTTCCTCAGTTAGGTATTAATATGCTGTGGGAACAATGCAAAAAATTCTCTTTGCTTCTTGAAACCACTGCCAATACCACTGCCATAGGTTTTGAGATAATAGGAGCAGAAATCTCGGCAATGAGAACTACTGTTTTACAAAACAGATTGGCTCTTGACATGGTGCTTGCCAAGGAAGGTGGTTTGAACTAGTGGGGTCCTCGTGCTGCGTATACATTCCAGATGGGAACCTTACCTTATTTGCCAACATCAGTAAGCTCCGCCAGGCTGTTATAGATTATAAATCAGCTCCTGCCACCTCTTATGGAACCTTTTCTGAAGGAGGATTCTTAGAACTACTCAGCGGAATCTTTTCTGGTATAACAGGAAAAAAATTATTCTTCTTGATATCTATTTTGGTTCCTGTTATGTATCATCATTACTGTAATAAAAAGATGCCTCTCCACCATAGTTCCCAAAGCTACTCCTCTTCCTCTTATGACTATCACTGCTCGTGCAGTAGCAGGTGAAATGGGGAGTTCCTCTTTGCTGGAAGTTAGTAGAGCACCTTTGGCTAGGTCTCTTTCCTCTGAGAGGGATAATAGGACCCCTCACAATACGCTGGTGCGCTCAGAAGAACCCGAATATGCCACTATGAAGAAGGGTGTTGATTTCTACCCTGATTAAATGACCCCGTGTTTCAGCAAGAAATCATTTGCCATACCACTAGACTATTGCTTTGTAACAATTTAATCAAAGTAACTGTCCTCTTTCATGAGGGATGTATGATTCATATCAGAAAATCTGGCATATCCATTATAGTGTTGTCCTGGAAGGACAAACAGGAAGGAGTGTAAGAAAAGCCCCTTGATTCCCTACCTGTGTCTATGCTTCCTGGCTCTGAACCTGGCTTGTACTGCTTCTCATACGATAGTATATTAAAGCATTAGTTTGATAAAAGATGCATACTAAGGGAAAATTGTAATCTGCAATTGTGTAAAACTAATAGTTGCAATTTAATCAGTTTTGGGGCTATTTTGATGTCACTGTCTGGAACATTACGGGAATACGGAACCAAAAAGTGCAGACAAGAGTTTTTCAAATAAGTGCCAAGTGACAGGATGGCATAGTGAATTAGGAAGTTACCCCAGTACTCTTCCAGAGGAACAGAAGAGATGTATAGAAAAGACAATATAAGAAGGGGTTTTGTTTCAGATCATGGATGGTAGCTGCTCCTCGCTGGATTTAGCTATTTTCAGTGGACCTCATTGCAATGGGTTGTTGATGTAAGTATTATCTTACTGAATTGTTGTTTGTACTTTCATGACTGTCATGTTCCAAATTGCTCATGTAATAAACTCAAACTTTTGATTCAAAGCAAAATGAGGTTGCATACTTGTATTTCCTGTTCCATTTGTCATATTTTATGACACACCTAAACAAGTCCGCTGGGCTCAATACTTCAAGCGGTTCAACTTTAACATGAAATATATCCCAGGAGGGAAAAACATACTGTCGAGAAAACCCCAATTTGACAGTCGCCGAGAGAAAGTAGTGCAGACTATGATATCAGAAGCCAAACCAGCAGGCCAAGTAACCACCCGAGGCCAAGCCAACCGCAGCCCCAGACGCCTAGAAGACAAACTGACAACTGAGTTGAAAGCAGCCCTTTTGACCAATCACTGGTTTGCTGAGCATCAAACCGATTTGACAATGAACGAGGGATTGGCTTGGAAAGGGACAAAACTATGTACCCAATAATCTAATGGTACTGAAGTGTACCTATGACTCACGGTTGGGGGAGCACTTTAGGTTCTTAAAAACCCTGCATTTAGTCAGAAGACAGTTCTGATGGGCAAAAATGAAACCTGATGTTGAAGACTATGTGAAAAGCTGCTCAATTTGTGCCACGTTGAAACACAGAACTGGGAAACCCCCTGGCCTCCTTCAACAAGTAGCTGAACCAACAAAGCCGTGGGAAGAAATTGCGATGGACTTTATCATAGAATTACCTGAGAGTGGAGGGAATACAGTTATTTGGACTGTTATCGACTTATTCTCGAAGCAAACCCACTTTACAGCCTGTAAAGGACTACCTTCGGCTAAAAAGCTTGCAAAACTGTTTGTGAAGCATATCTATAGGCTCCACAGAGTACCTCATAGAGTAATCTCAGACTGAGGTGTACAGTTTACCGCTAAGTTCTGGAGGGAGTTCTTAAAGTCCATTGGGTGATCCCAAGGGCTATCCTCAGTGTTCCATCCTGCATGCAACGGGGCAGCAGAGAGAGCAAATACCATGGTGGAACAATACATTAGATGCTATGTAAATTACCAACAGGAGAACTGGGTGGAGTTGTTGCCATTTGCAGAAGTTGCTTACAATAATGCAGTACATAGTAGCACAGGCTTGACTCTGTTCCAAATCAACACTGGCATGGAATTTGTCCCTATGCCAGAATTACCTAGGGAACCTCCCACATCCATGTCTTTAATGAAATGGATGGACACATTAAAAAAAGGCTGGGAGGATACAAAAAAAGCTTTGACTGAAACTGCTGAGGAATATAAAAAGCAGGCAGACAAACATAGATCCCTCCAACCACCATTTAAAGTAGGGGACAAAGTATTTTTGTCAACTAAATATCTCAAATTGAAACTTCCCAGTAGGAAGCTGGGCCCTAAATTCTTAGGTCCATTCTCTATATCAAAAATAATCAATCCAGTCACAGTCCAATTAAGTCTTCCCCGGTTATTGGGGAAAATACACCCAGTGTTCCATAGTAGTTTATTGAAACCAGCTGTAGGATTGATCCTAGCTGTAGGATCAAATCTAAGGCTGATCCCAACAGCTCCCCCCAAACCTTTGATCGTACAGGGTGAGACACATTATGAAATTAACAAAATCCTCGATTCTAGATTGCACTGAGGGAGATTGCAATATTTGGTATTATGGAAGGGTTACCCTCTGTCAGATGCTACTTGGGTAAAAAGTTGGGATGTACATGCAGATAGATTGGTTAACCAATTCCCTGACAAACCAAAGGGTCCCCTTGGAGGGGGGAGAGGGAGTTAAGGGCATTGCATTAACCCCTGGTTGTGTTTTGTTTATTATCTCTTTTAGGAGGCGAACTTCTCAAGGGGGGGGGATGCCTGTTAGCTTTGGAAGTCATATTCCATGCTGCCACATAGCCTGAGAAAGTGGGAGGGGAGTGATTAAATTGAGTAGCTCTAAGTAGACAAAATAAAATTCTTTTCTTAGTTCAAGATTATTAAGTGTGATGCAGGATGGAAAAAGGATCTTACACTGGGACGGATCATGATTGGTCCATATGATGTGATGATGGTAAAAAGGGGATGGATTGTAGTTTGGGACATTGTGTGAAGTCCGGGAACTTTTAGTTTTGAGATTCCACAGATGTACCAGGTGCTATTCTAATAAAGGTACTTTTGAGATTATGTTTAGAGGAGGAGTTACTGATTGGAATGGAGGTTTGCTGGAACTCTGACACAGTCCCAGTCTTGTCTGATAAAACTAGTTCCTCTTCCATAACGTATTTTAAACTATCTATCTGTAGAGGCAGACACTCTTAATATTAACTTCTGCATCCACTGTTCAAAAATATCCTTCAGTGTCAAATATTAAAATTTTTTGCTCCATTTTGTAAGTCAAATTTAAGTGTTTCTTTAATTGTAATATTTAGTTCCTTCTGGTGCCCTCTAGTGTAACCTTCCTGTAAAAAGTATTTTTCTACAGGAAGGATTCTTATAATTATAATTAATTCCAAAATCAAATCCATCTGGACGCTTAGTCCATTTGTAACTATCTAAAAACCAAAGTTGTGTGTGTTTGAGCTGGAGGTATCAGTGGGGATCTGTTTGTGCCCAGGTGTTTGCCTGGCTTGTGGTGTGGAGATTTTTTTGCTTGTGAGTGCAGGCTTCCAAATAATTGACAGTCTGGTGGAATCATCTCTTCTGTTCATGCTTTCAGGTCTTTTTTCAATCTCTATGGCTTCTCTGATGATTCTGTGGCTGGGGTTTTCTATAGTGGCTAGGGTTTTGGTGCCATTGAAGTCGATGCTATGACCTGTTGCTTTCATGTGTTGGACTAGTGAGGAAGTGTGTTCCAGCTTTTTTTACTGCATTTTTGTGTTCATCCAGGCGGGTACTTATTCTTCTATTGGTCTGTCCAATGTATGTGGCAGGGCATGATGCACAGGGGACTTCGTATATGCCTTGGTTTTCCAGGTCAATTTTACCTTTGGGGTTTCTTAGGATGGCTGCTATTTTTCTGTCTGTTTTGAAGGCAGTCTTGATGTGATGCCTGTGTAGTAACTTACTGATTTTGTCTGTAGTACCTCTTATGTAGGGCAGGACAGCTGTTCCATAGGTCTGTTCATCTTCTAGGTCTCCATTATGTCTCAGTGTGTTTTTGTGGATCAAGCCGGTGATTTTGCTTTTGTGGAAGCCGTTAACTGTCAGTACTTTAGTCAGGGTGCATAGAAATAAACAGCCAGACCAAAACCTATGAGAAGCTGGAAGTTAAAAGAGCAGGAATACTATGTGACCTCAAATTCCTATGCAGCTGCAGAGACAACAATGCAACACCGACCTGCTTCAAATTAACATTTCATCACAGCACAGCAGCGACTAAACGTATCCTGAAAAGAACTGAAATGGCTCTACTCAGGAACCAGGAATTGAGCAGCAAAATCCACCCTCTACTTTGGGACAAGATAAAACAACTTACAACTTGGAGAGCTGAAACTGAAACCACTTACAAAAATGACAAACTCTTGAAGAAACTAAAGAAATTAGAACATGACAAGAAAGCCCCCAACAACTCACAACACCTGAAACAATTAGTATATAACGTTTCCAACAGAGAACTCACCAAAACAGAAACAGATGTCCTAACCAAAGGATTCAATTATGCTATAGCACCCAAAAAAATCCTCACAGAATCCATCATATGTGCAGTAGAATCCAGCCTAACTAAATTAAATACAGACGAAGCTGATAGAATAAGACACCAAGTTACTAACATCCTATGCACAAGCAAACCACCCAAAAGCAACTTGCACAAAGAGGAACTAAAAGCCCTGCAAGCCCTAAAAAACGACAGCAGCATAATCATACTTCCAGCAGATAAAGGTAATGCCACAGTAGTAATGGATAGAAAAGACTATGAAACAAAATTGACAGACCTACTCCAAGATTCCACATACAAACCCATAAACACAGACCCAACCACATATCTGGAAAAAATAACCAAGAAGAAAATTATAACCAGCCACATGAGCAAAGAGATCCAACAGATGATCATCCCAAGAGAAAAATCTTCCAGATGCCCCAAACTATACGGCCTCCCAAAAATACACAAAGAAGGCATACCTCTCAGACCCATAGTCAGCTCCAGAGGAGCACCACTACAAAACCTAGCTAAACACTTAGCAAAGCAGCTACAGCCCCATGCCGAAGCAGCAGCTTCACATGTACAAAACTCATACCACTTCTTGGAAATGATCAAAGATCTACACGTGGAACAAGAAGATCTGCTTGTAAGTTTCGATGTGGTTTCACTATTCACTCAAGTCCTGAAAAAAGAAACTCTTGAAATCATCAAAAATAAATACCAACCAGCTAAACACCTCATGGAACGAGCAGAACACTGCTTAACCAACACATATTTCATATACAAAGGACAAAGATACAAGCAAATTGAAGGAGCCCCTGTAGGATCACCACTGTCACCCATCATTGCAAACCTGTTCATGGAAGAATTCGAATCCAGAGCCCTAGCTAATGCCACCCACAAACCCAAACTATGGTTAAGATACATCGATGACACATTTGTGATTTGGCCCCATGGAAAAGAAAACCTAAACATTTTCCTAACACACCTAAACAGCACACACCCCAAAATCAAGTTCACCATGGAAACGGAAACAAACAACTACCATTCCTAGATGTACTAATCTACAAAAAAACAGATAGCACACTAGGACACACCATATACCAGAAGAAAACACACACCAACCGCTACCTCAACGCCCAATCCCACCACCACCCAGCACAGATAAACTCCATGGCCAAAACACTAATCGCCAGAACCAAACGCCTGGCAGACAAGACACACATAAAGACTGAACTATGCACCCTGACTAAAGTACTGACAGCTAACGGCTTCCACAAAAGCAAAATCACCGGCTTCATCCACAAAAACACACTGAGACATAATGGAAACCTAGAAGATGAACAGACCTATGGAATAGCTGTCCTGCCCTACATAAAAGGTACTACAGACAAAATCAATACAGCATCTGAAGTTAAAAGGTCTTTAACTTGCTAAAAGGCTTGTTCTTCCCGGTGTCCCCAGATCCAGGACGCCTTCTTGTCGAGGAGCCTATGCAGGGGTTCAGCAACGGTTGCTTTCTGGGGCAAAAAGATGTTATAAAAATTAATGAGTCCCAGGAAGGCTTGGAGATCTGTTTTATTCCTAGGTCTTGGGGCGTTTTTTATGGCAGCTAGTTTTTTCTCAGTAGGGTGAATTCCCTGTTTGTCAAGAAGGTACCCAAGGAATTCAACCCTCTCAGTACATAGTTGGCACTTGTCCTTCTTGACCTTCAGGCCAGCGTCTTTGAATTTCTGGAGAACTATTCTGAGTCATTTTTCTAATAGGCTTCTAGTGGGGGCAGCTATCAAGACATCATCGAAGTAGGGCACGACCCCTTTTATGCCCTGTAACAGTCTCTCCATCAGACTTTGGAAAATGCCCGGTGCTACACTCACTCCGAATTGGAGTCTATTACACTTAAATGCACCCCTGTGCGTGACTATAGTCTGGGCTTCTGCAGTCTGTGCATCTACGGGCAGCTGCTGGTACGCCTGGGCTAGGTCCAATTTTGCAAATATTTTTCCACCTCCCAAGGAATGAAGAAGGTGTTGGACCACAGGTACGGGGTAAGCGCTCTGCTGAAGCGCGTGATTTAGGGTGGCTCGGTAATCCCCGCAAATTCTCAATGATCCGTCAGGTTTTATGGGGGTTACAATTGGGGTCTCCCATCGGGCGTGGTCAATCGGTTCCAACACACCCTGGGCTATTAATTTGTCCAATTGTTCATCAATCTTTGGCTTGAGTGCAAATGGCACTCGACGAGGCTTAAGGCGAATGGGCGCGACATCGGGGCTGAGATTAAACGATATGGGGGATCCTTTGTGCTTGCCTAGTTTCTCGGTGAAAACGTCCTGGAATTCCTGGACGAGGGCCGCTTCCCAGTCATCGCTTCCGGTCTGGTGGATGCCTGCTAGTTCAATTCCTAGTGGCGCGAACCACTGCAAGCCTAGCAAGCTGGGCCGATCTCGATCGACGATGGTAAGAGGTAGAGTTGCAGTGTGGTCTTTGAAAGAAACTTGGACGTGGCTGGTACCGGCAACTGGGATTCTGTTTCCTTGGTAGTCTTTTAATATGATCTTTTGAGTGCTGAGGTCCTGGCAACGGATGTCAGGGATCAGCTGTTTGAGAGTTTTCCAAGAAACCATTGATAAGGACGACCCGGAGTCGACCTCCATAACACATAGTTGATTCGCAATGGTGACCTTCACTCGGATTTTCCTTGCATCCAGGGATGAAGCGTGGCCGATGGTGATGGTTTGATGGGTCTCTTCTCGTCTAGTTGAATTGGCGGGTGCTCTATTTCTGTAGTAGTGGCTCCATTGGTTGTTTAGGTGGTCCCGATTTATTGGTGGGGTGCCTGTTATCTGCCGGAAATTATTTTCTCTTCGGGTTGGGCTGGATCCTCGCTTGCCTCTGCAGACCTTTGCGATGTGGCCCCTCTTTCCACAGGAACGGCAGAGTGCGTCTAGGAATTTACAGTCTGATCGCGGGTGATTACCCCCGCATCCAGCGCATTGCCGCGAAGGTTTAGGGTTCCTCTGGTCTCGCTGGTCGCGTTCTGACCTGAGGCGGTTGACCTCCTCTTCCTCGCTTTCTGATGAGGATTCGAGGTCTTCATGGTGGGTGGTCGTTGTGTGCTTCTCGGAGAAAGGCGTAGTGTCACTGGCGAGTTGGCGGTGCGGTGCGTTCGCTCGGCGCATTCGAGAGGCTGATTTCCTGGTTGCTTCTGCTGCAGTAGCATCGGCGATGACATCTGCGAGGCCGATGTCCCCCTTCGCCATAATCTTGCTCTGGGTCGTAGGGTCTTCTAGGCCCAGAACAATTCGGTCTCTCATGGCTTCCTCGAGGTTTGCAAAGCCACAAAGTCCTCCCAGGTTCCTTAGATCAGCGATGAAGTCTCCAACACTCTCGCCTTTCTGTTGGTCCCTCTGGTAAAACTCGTGTCTTCTGATGAGTGTTGGCACCGCCGGTGCATAATGGGCCCGGAGGATCGGCGCGAGGTTGTCCCAATCCATTGTCTTGACTTCAGCCGGTTTCGCAAGTGCTTTTGCCATTTTAAAAACGGCGGACCCGCAATGGGTCAGGAATACGGCTCGTTTCTTGCCAGGCGTAGCATCTTTTAGATTGTTGGTCTCCAGGAACATCTGGAACCTGTCCATATACGAGTCCCAGTCTTCATTAGCCGGGTCAAATGGAGCGGGTGGTATGGCGCTGCTGGTCATTCTGTCGCTAGTTGGTGCGCTCTTAGCCACGTGCTCTGCTTGGTGCTCAGCGAGTGCTCAGTCAGCTCTATCGTCTCCGCATCCCACCCTCGTCGCCAGTGTTATATCTGGAGGAGTGGGCGCAAGGAACGGAGACGAGGCATCGAATAGTGACTCAACTCTTTATTAGTGACTTCAGAAAAGGAACGGGGCGCTTGGGCAGCAGCAACTCCTTTTATAGAGCTGGCTGCTGTCACAATGTCCAATTATTTAAGTTTGCCGCGCTGGAAGCGTCCAATCAGCGGCGACCCGCTGTCAGCCAATCAGATTAGTCAGAGATGGCCAATCACGATCTGCTAACTGCGGGCCAATCAGAAGTGCAGGATTACGAGCCTGCTGTGGAAGTAAAACTGTTAGGATTCAAAACCAATGCGTTTGCTTAGTTCGTAACACCATGAGTTGCTTGCTTCTCCACTACTGCCTCCTCCTCCAGCACCTCCTTCTCTGGGTAGGGCAATTCTTAACTAACCGAGCATGTTAAGGCAACTCAGGGCGCTACCACTGTGGCGGCTTTGCCTACGTCTCCGAGGCTTCGATGTTGGGAGAGGCAGCAAGGGCTGGAAGAGCGGAGAGCTGCGCACGGCTCTGTCTCCCTTTCCTTTCCTGCCTGGGCGGGGGGGGGGGGGGGGGGGGAGAAAAGAGAGGCAGGAGCAATTCAAAGCTAGAGAACTAATGGGGAGAGCTAATAGTGGGCGCTGGGGGTGGGGACTGTTGTTGCCACCGCTGCCGCCGTGTGTGGGAGCTGGTTGGCGCATGCATCTCTGGGACCTGACTCCAGGGTCCCTCGAAGAGCCGGGAGGCAAGAGACCTGTGGGGCCCAGAATAATTGCTTTCGGGGGCCATTTCTTCTGTGGCCCACCAAAAATTTTCCATGGCCCACCAGTGGGCTGCGGCCCACCAGTTGGCTACTGCTGCTCTAAACCCACTGGAGCTCTCAACCCACTAGAGACCAGTCTTGCAGTCTCCGCACAAGGAGCAATGGTCTGCAGCATTTATGGGCTATCTCAAGTCATTTCTTTGTCGAGAAAGGAATTACAAAGAGCTGGTTTACTCACCAGCTCTTCATTCTGCTGTTGTCTATTGTCTTGCCATTTCTTCCCTGGAAGGCAACTTTATATTCGAAAACACTGAAGTATTTCAGAGCAGAACAGAACAGAATAAGAGAGTTGGAAGGGACCTTGGAGGTTTTCTAGCCCAACCCACTGCTCAAGCAGGAGATCCTATACCAGAGATGTGAAACTCAAGGCCCACAGGCCAGATCTGGCCTGCATGTGGTTAGATCTGGCCCGTGGGGTTGCCCTGGAGACAGCAAGGGGCAGGCCCAAGCCAGCCTGCATCAGCCCCGCCCCCTGGGCACACACACAGGAGGCGGCAAGCGTGCAGGGCCCGACATCCCAGGAGAAAGGGAAGTGCTCAGAACGTGGTCAACCTGTGGGGCAAGACAGTCACAGAGGATGCCAGGCCCTGCATGCTTGCCACCTGTGCACACACCCAGGGAGCAGGGCCGAGTGGTGGGGGCAACCCTGTGGGCCAGATCTAAGGCTGACAGCGTTCCGGCCCAGATGGCCACCACGAAGTTTTAGTAGAGCAGCACATAGAGTCCCAGCAGCGCAGCGCCCAGCACCAGCGCCTCTGCCACCTCCATGGCCCAATCGCTGGCCTGGCCTTGCAGCCCACAAAGGTTCCCTTTCACCGGGACCGCCTCTGCCCCTGCATGGGAAAGCCATGGCTACTAGCAGCGCTGCCAACCTCCCCCCCATCCCTTCCTAGGGAGGAAGGAAGGAAGGAGATGGGAAGGAGGAAGGAATAGTTAACTCTGCTCACTTGGAATGAGTGTTTATTGAAAAGTTTGCCTGCACACACAAATGCAAATGATATGTGAATGCTTGCCTTTCAAACAGGAGGGTAGACAAATGCTTGTCATTAGAAACATTTATGTGCATTTATATTAGGCTGTCCTCTAAAAGACTTTTCAGACAAATATGTCATCAAGATATTCAAAACCATGTAATCCCAAATTTCATCTATCATTGGCACAGATTCAATCTCTCACAGCTGTGTATGTCAGAATATGCAGGCAGATTAGCCATCTGATAGCACAGCAAGGAGGGAGGAGTGGGTGACAGGGAAGAGGGGGTTGTCTTTAACCTAACGAGAAATGCAATGGGAAGGAAGGAAGGAGATTGGAATGAGAGGGAGGGAGGGTCTGAAGGAAGAACACTTGTGCAAATGCAGCTTTGCGTACTCGCATGCTTGCCCAATTGTGCGGCCTGGTTCCCAATGGGTCATGGGCCAGCATCAGGCCATGGCCCGGGGACCCCTGGTCTATAGTAAGGAGAGAGAGAGAGAGAATATGAGAGAGAGAGAATGAATATGGGAGAATATGCATGTGTGTACAAATAATCCTCAACCTACAACTGCAGTTGGGACTAAAATTTCCATTGCTAAGTAATGTGGTTGTTAAGTGAGTCATCATATGACCTTGCCTTATTTTATTACCCCTTTTGCTGTGATTGTTAAGCGAATCTGGATTCCCTTATTGACTTTGCTTGTTGGAAGCCCCCTGGGAAGGTCACAAATGGTGATTATGTGACCCTGGGACATTTTTACCATAATAAAAACATTGCATCAAGCACCTGAATCACGATCACATGACTGGCTGGACACTGTGATGGTCATAAGTGCCAGGACTGGTTGTAAGTCACATTCTGGGATGTAGAATCTCCTTTGCAGATTACAGCCATTCTCTTTAGTTTGCAATTTCCAGAGGTTCCTTGCAGGATACAGGTTACAGTCTTCCTGTTGCAAATACAGGTAGTCCTCAAACTAAAGAGAATGGCTGTAATCTGCAAAGGAGATTCCACATCCCAGAATGGATCCTATCACACCTCAGGAGCCTAGCAGGACCCATATGTTGCTGATTCCACATTAAGATCTCCCAGCCTAATAATCCCTAGGATCCCCCCATGCTTTGTGGCTGGGAGCTTCAAAATCTTACCTGCCTACCCATTCCGATAATACCTCCCCAAATAGGATGTGGGGTGCCACACATTTTATCCGTGATGACTGTGGCAGTATACAAAATGGCAGGTTAATGCTGGAGACATCAGTCTGAAAAAGAAAAGCCAAGGACAGCATTATGATGCCTGGGATAAAATTGAAAATCTCAGAACATTTCCATATTATAAATTAGGCTCTAGGTCTCTATCCTCTTCAAGGGGTATCAACAGAGTTTATCTAACATTTTTAAGCCAAGATCAGGTGCAAAGAGATCAGGTTTAAAGGGGACACTAAGCAGTGGAAAGAAGGGACCAAGAGTTGTCAGAACCAAGGACCAAATTGGCTGGTCCAGGGAGGCAAAGAATCATGCATGACAAATACAAGTAAGTCAAAGAGAAATTGAGGTCCAGGAATCTATAATTTCACAGGGCATAATTTACTCACAAGTTATTCTTGATGATCCATAACTTCTAGCATTCTGTATTTTATTGTCAATTAGGGAGTAAAGAAGGTTCTGAAAGGCCAAGGTCTCAGCTGATGGCTTCTGCCCAAACTCCCAAACAAGAGAGACTTACACAGGGAGCAAGGGATCCTCATCCAGCCCTTCTTCTTCCTCCTCCAATGAGGATTCACCCAAGAAGTCACTTGGCTTCCTGCTAAGGAAAACAAGGGTGCCCAGGGATATGAATTACAAGAAGTTACACCAACAGACAAAACTAATACAAGTGAGCAAAAATAAATAAATAAATAAATGGAAACGGTGAGCAGCAATTAAAGCGTTGGATCCATGATTGCATCATAGTCCCAAAGGTGCTTTTTCTGGAGGCAGCTGAACTTTGTTTTTTCTTTTGAAGATGTTTTGCTTCTCATCCAAGAAGCTTCTTCAGCTCTGACAGGATAGTGGGGAATGGAAGGATTTATATTCCTTGCAGACAGCTGGTAATCTGCATCCTTTTAGAGCAGCCATTCTCAAGGTGGTCCTTGAGAAAATTTTGGTGGTCTGCAGAAAAATTTGCATTTTTTTATATTGCACTAAATCAGGGGTCCTCAAATTACGGCCGCTGGGCTGGATACGTGCAATGAACGTTTGCATTGCTGCAGTCTCCCCCTCTGGGGTCTTTTTGTGTGAGTCGGAGGGGGGCAGAAATTCTGACTTGGGGTCTGCTTCAGCCTCCTGGTGCAGGGCTTTGGGTGAAGGCTGGAGGGAAGCACCACTGGTGGCCGACAGCCGGAGGGCCTTGTTCTAGTGGGACTGCATCATGGCCTGGAACTGGCTGACCATCTCAGCCCACTGAGCCTCCAGGTGCCAGTACCTGGCCTTGCACTCCCACAGGTCTTCCCTCTGCTTGGAAAGCCTATGCTCATAGTCCTCAGTGAGGTGCTTCTGCTGAGCCTTCTTCTCGGTGAGATCCAATTTGAACTGAGCCAGTTGTTTTGCCAACTTTCTCGTGGTGGCTGCTTAGCGCCAACAACTGCTTCCTTTTGGGGCCCTAAGGAGCCCGGGCAGGCAGGGGAGGAGTGGCTGGGAGGGGTGGAGCGAGTAGAGGCTGGCGAGGCACCCCTCGACATGAGTGACATTGAGTTGGCCATGCCCACCGAGTCACATGACCAACTAGCCAAGCCCACCCAGCCGGTCATTGGGCACATAATATTAGTGGTCCACAGGATTTAAAATTATGAATTTAGTGGTCCCTGAGGTCCAAAAGGTTGGTGTCCAGGGGTGAGATTCTACCGGTTCGAACTGGTTCTATAGAAACGGTTGTTATGATTCTGTGCAGTTCGGAGAACCGGCAAATTGTGCCCCTGGCTGGCCCCACCCCTCTCCGCCTGCCCCTCCCCTCCCTGTCAGTCCTTATTGCACATGCGCGACATTATGCGCATGCCTGACATAGCTGACTGCATTCTCCCCAGCCCAGTCACACAGAGCCATTTGTGCTGGCACGTGAGCCACAGGCAAACTTACCTCACTGCGCATACCTCACAGCTTATTTTTTTGGGGGGGTGGGGGGTGGTTTGAGGCTGAACCTCCCAGAGTCTTGGAAAAAGCCTCTGCAAGGCTTCTCAGGCTGAATTATATGCCCATTTCATCACTTCCTGTAATACCAGAAATGACAAAACGGGCCTATAATTCGACCTGAAAGGCCTTGCAGAGGCTTTTTCCAAGCCTCTGGGAGGCCAAAAAAGGCCTCAAACCAGCCAAAAAATCAGCTGTGAGGGGCAGTGCAGGTAAGGGAGTGGCATGGGGGGGAGAAATTGCATGTGCATGTGCAGGGGGCATGGGGGCATTGTATTCTGGGTGCTGGCACGTGAGTGTGGGCGTGCTGGCACCCTCACAATTTTTGGCACAGGAGCCCAAAAAGGTTAGCCACTACTGCCTTAAGGTATTTCTTTTTCCCCCCTCCTGTCGATCAGCTGTTCCGATGATCAGCTGTGCCAGGATCCCCCTCGCTGTCTTACTGCTTCTCCCAGGAGGCTTCCCGGATGCCCAGGAGGCAAAAACAAATAGGGGGAGGGGGGTACTGCAAAAAAAAGGGAAAAAAGAAGCCACGCCCACCCAGTCACATGGCCACACCCACCTGCCCATGCCAACAGTACCGGTTGTTAAAAAATCCCACCCCTGTATACAACATTACAACTTCGTGGAAGGTCTCAGTGTAGCTGAAATGTGAAGCAGGAGGCCAGGATCATTCCTATAAACCAGTGATTCTCAACCTTGGAAACTTTAAGAGGGGTGGACTTCAACTCCCAGAA